>CM067321.1:11103631-11223651 GCA_034231615.1 Meghimatium bilineatum
ATCCATCAATCCATCCATCCATCCATCCATCCAAAATAACACAGCTTGCAAGAACAAAGTGAATGATATAGTATTAAAACAGGTCCACCAATTCAAATATTTAGGTACAATGATTACAGCAGATGGAAGAAATTCAACAGAAATAAGAAACATAATAGGATAGGCAAAAACAACATTCAGAAAAATGAAAAATATACCGTGTAATATGACCTTGTCAGGTGAGAGAGTTCTTCAGTGCTATATAACCCCTATACCAACATATGGGTGCGAGTCTTGGACAATAAACAAACTGGAAAGTGGGAAATTATAGGCAACAAAGATGAGGTTCTACAGAAGAATGCTGAGAATATGATGGACTGCCAGAAAAACTAATGTAGAGGTTTTGAATGAGTCAAATGCGAAACGAACCTTAATCAACAATATAAGAAAAAGGACACCTTCTTTTTTCGGCTACTTCATGAGACAGGCAGGTTTGTAGAACATAGTCACAACAGGAAAAAATGAGGAATTGAAGACAGAGGGCGACATCGTGAGAAAGTATTAGACAGTTTGACAACCTGGCACGTCAGAGAAACAACATTGACCGTGATACAGCAGAATACTGTGGACAGTGAGAGCTGTGGAGAGCCATGACCGCCTACGCCAGACAACATGGCACCTGATGATGATGATCTATATATATATATATATTCTCTGTGACCCGTGTTTGCCTTGCAGCATGAGTCGTAGAAGAGTTCTCTGGAGATGGCGTTACTTTGTACTGTTTGTAAGCTTGTTCCTTCGACATTTTGATTTCTTTGATTAATCTTTTACATGGTCTATCTCTGGCTTTATAGGTGTGGTGTCTATGTGTCACGGAAATCTGTGGCATGGTGTCTGTTAGTAGTATGAAAGTGTGTGAAAACCACTTGATCTAATGTCGTTTGATGTGTTCCAATACAGTTATTGTTTTAGTTTTCTGTCTGTTGTTTTCTTTTCTAATTATATCTTTAAATGAAACCCCGAGTATTTTTCGTTGATTTCTACTTGTGATTATTTTACTTTTGTCTTGTGCTGTCATTGTCCACGTTTGGAATGGTAGCATAGGATTGGATAATAATATTCTTGTATAATGAAAGATTAGTGTCTATGTTTTCATTTTTGTTCTTAAAAGTACGTTTCATCTGTCCTAGGATCTTGTATGTTCTGTTGCATATAATTTGTATCTCTTTACCGTTTACGTTTAACTGGATATCTTGCTTCCTAAGTAATTGAACTTTACCTGTGAGAGTATTAACCTATGAATTACGCTATGTCCCACCCAGTCCTGTTCTTTGATACCTCTCATAGTAATTATAGTCTTGCTAATTGTTTTCATATCATATCAGTTCTGGCAGTCTACCTTTCACACAGTGCTGATATATACTCTATATCCCATTTATATATATGAAATTATAACACATTCACTATAAATACCACTAACCACAAATACGTTCATTTCAGAATCATCTTATGTACGGTAGCAGGTCTTTACTTTCTCTATTCAGTGCTTTTATTGATCGGAACGTCTGACACTCTACCGCTATATATATATATACATATATATATTGGCTGAAACCCTTTGTAGCCTTTCCCCATCAGGGGTAGAAGAGTTTTCTGGAGACGGCCCCCTTGTGTGCTGAGTATGTTGTGAAATGTGTCGCGTCTTCCATCTCAGTGGTCCATCGTTTTCGTGGTCGGCCTCTAGGTCTGCCTTCACTGTAACTGTGTAGTATAACTTGCTGTGGTATGCTGTCTGATGGTAGTCTGCTGATGTGTGCAAACAATTTGATCTGTTGTCTCTTGATATAATCTAAGATTGGGGTAGTGTCGGTTTTTTGTCGGATGTCCTCAATCCTCAAGCTGTCTCTTAACGTTATTCCTAGGATTCTGCGTAAGCACGCCATTTTAGCTGTCACAAGCTTACGTTTGTCTTGCGCTGTCGTTGTCCATGTGTGGTTATTGTTAGCACAGCGTTGGCATAATATAACATGATTTATGTAAAACATAATATATATATATATATAATATATATATATATATATACAACATAATTCTATCCATTATGCTCTAGGACGTCGTGGCGTGCGTTCAATATAGTCAAAATATTGTATATTCCTCGCAATATAATGTGCTATTTAGCCAGTTTTCTTTTACATTTATTTGTCACATGATGGCTACATTGGTAGTCGTTTTGTTCCCTGGTATTCTGAGTATTTTTCTGTAACATTGTGTTTTACGTGCTACTATTTTATTTTTAATTATGTTGGTGATTGTCTAGGATTCATTCCCATATATTGCTATTGGGAATATGCAAGCTGTTTTTTATGAATATGAAACTGCATTTTAGTTTTATTATTTTGAAGTAGCTCAGCCATATGTTTTTTATTTGTGTCTGCTTCATTGATGCGATATTCAACCCCCTTCTGACTTCTTCTTAGCAATCAACGTTACCGGTGTAATGTTGATAAGAGAACCAAGGTATTCAAAACTGGGGACTCTTTCTAATTCACGGTTGTTGATACTGATTGAGAAGTTGCTAGTGATATCGCTTGTAATAATTATATACAGATGGATCAGCACAGAATGCAGTAAAAAATGGAGGAAGTGGTGTATATGTAGAATACCCAGATGGCACCACTGATAAAACTTGTATACCAACAGGGAATTACTGCAACAACTATGACTCTGAAGTCAAAGCTATTTATACAGCTGCAGAGAAACTGTTAACATTGAACAGGACCTCACACCCTATTGTAATACTTACAGATGCAAGGTCAGTACTAGAGGCATTACAATCCAATAAACTTCCAGAGTTAAAAGAGGTATTGTCCATAGTACAAAATAGGTGTAGATTTATACTGCAATGGATTCCATCACACTGTGGAATAGCAGGAAATGAGAGAGCTGATCAACTCGCCAAGGAAGGTGCTAACATGCAGCAACCGGATGTACCAATCAGCTATCACCAAAAGAAATCCATGATAAAGGCACAACGAAAGCCTAACTTACCTCCACGGGACAACTACCACCTACTTAACAGACAAGAACAGGTCATCATATTTCGACTGAAAACTGGACACAATAGACTAAACAGCCATATGTATACAACATTTTTAATTGGCACAACAGCAAAGTGTGATTGTGGACAAGTCAACCAGACTTCAGAACATATCCTTCAAGAATGTGCAAACTATGACACATTAAGATGCACATACTGGCCTTCTGATACACCGATGAATGTTAAACTTTATGTTACAAAACAAGAAACGGAAAACACTGTCCATTTTATACAAGAAACAACACTGCAGATATAGACATTATTAGCGAACGAAAGAAGAAGAAGAAGAAAGCTTGTAATAATCATGGTTTTATTTCCATTCAGAAATAGGTTTTGATTTTCACTATGTTCTTTGATGGAGTTTATACGGTGCTCGAAACCTGTTCGACTGTGTGCCAATAATGTTGTATCATCAGCATATCTTAGTTCTGGTATATCGTGATCTCCGATGTTGAGTGGGTCGAAGTTATTTCTGTTATGTTCATTTCTTACATTTCTCATTATAGTCAATTGTCTTTCCCCATGTGGTTTGTTTCTTGCCGTTAAGCGTAGGGATGAATGGAGCTCGAGCTTGCGTTCTAAAGCCAGATGTGTTGCCATGGCTGTGCTATGACCGTGTCTGTACAGGATGTCCCTGACGTTTTCTATCCATCTTTTCCGTGGTCTTTCTCTGGCTTTGTACCCTGATCTCATTTATTTATATGCTTATATATACGGGCAACTTTTCGTGATGCATTCTCATAATGTCGCCAAACCACTTGATCTGTTCTCTATGTAATCTGTACAAGATAGTATACCTATTCTTTCCCTATTCATTTCGTAATCTATCAAGCCTGGTGTCCCCGCAGCTTTCCTCAAGCATTTCATCTCACATGTCACTATCTTTCATTGTCTTTCACTTATTATTGTCACTCATAAATGTTGAAGAGATAGGGTGATAGGACACATCCTTGTCTGACTCCTTTTTCCACGCTGAACCAATCAGATATTTCACTATTTACTCTCACAGCTGCTTGCTGGTCTTGATATAATATATTTATGATACGGATTAGGAGCAGCGAGAAACCCATGTCGTTCATTATATTCCAAAATTGTTGATGTCTTACACAACCAATACTCTGGTGTAGTCAATAAAGCATGTGTAGATATCGACATTAAACTCTGTGCATATCTATATGATGTTCCGCATATTGAAAATATGGTCTCTGGTGCCGCTACCTTGTCTGAAACCTGCCTGTACTTCATTTAACTCTTCTTCCAGCTTATATTGTAGTCATTTCATTATAATAGCAAGTAGTATTTTGTTAGCATGACTGATCAGGCAATGGTTCTGCAGTTGGTGCATAGTGTTAGATTGACCTTTTTCAATAACGGTATGTAGACTACTCTTATCCATTCTTTGGGTCAAACTTCACTTAGTTTAAAAGGTCTTTTTCAGATCTTGGTGCAAAGTGTATGATATATGTTGATGGTAGTTTCTTCTCCTTCCTTGAATACTTCAACAGTTATATTATCACAACCTGGAGATTTCACTCTATTCAGGTTTGCAATGGCTCATCTGACTTCATCTAAACTGGGTTCTGGTTCTATTTCACTGCTATTGTGTTATTTTCCGTGTTTCTATGGCTTTCCTCATACATTTAATTACAATATTCTTTCCACCTTTCCAGGATATCTTTGTTTTCTGTAAATGCGTTACCAAGTTTGACTTGGATGATGTTTAGTGCTGACGCCTGTAAGACATCTCATCGCTTGAACATACTATCACTTCTTCCTTGTTTATTCATTTCATATATGTTTTCAGAATGTCTCTAGTATATATTTGTTTTTGTCTTGTCTTGTATTCTTCCTTATATTCTTGGTGATTTATTTGCATTTGCTGTGATTTGCAGTGAAATAAATTGTTTTCATTTGACTTCTTTCTTCAATTAGTTTAAGAGTTTCATCTGAGATGTATCGGTTTTCTTTGTACCTTTTCTAGGTATAAGATTTTGTGCTCTAGAAACAAGAATATCTCTTGCATATTTGGCTAGTTCATCGGGGGTTCATTCTTCTTGTACTGCCAGACTTATTACAAATTAGTTGTGAACTTTGATGCTATATTTGCTGGTGTCAAACCGGATGTCAAAGCAGCGTTTATAGCTTCTTTAAGCTTTATTTTTACATCGGTCATGATAAGTTTGTGGTCTGTGTCACAGTCGGCACTCTTAAGTGCCTTGGCACATAGAATGCGTAATCTCTATTGGATTAATATGTAATGTATTTGATTTATTGTCGTGCCATCTGGTGATATCCACGTGAACAGTGGTCAAGAATGTTGTTGGAATAGAGTATTCGTGATCATCAAACTGCCTATGAAAAAATCTAGTATTCATTATCCTCTCTCGTTCCTGTGGCCGATACAAAAGACATTACAGCATGTCTTTACTCTCATGCGCTTCTTGATCTTGCCTTTACATTTAAATCCCCTATTACTATTTTCATGTCTTGTTTCGGTGTTTTATCTATCGTCTCTTATAGATTGTCATAAAATCTGTCTATTTCTTCGTCTTCTGCTGCTGCTGTTGGTGCATATGTTTGGATGATGGTGATGTTTTTGATTCTTCTATTTAGTCTTAATATCATTATGCGATCGTTGATTGTGGTGTATACTAAAACGTTTCTTACGATATGTTTTGACAGTAATATACCGACTCTGATGAGTCCACATTTCTCTTTGCTTGAATATATGAACATTCCACCAATTGTGATTGTGAAGTGTCCTTGGCCAGTCCATCTATGTTCAGATATTCCTAGAATGTCTATGTCTCATAGTCTCATTTCGCTTACTACAATTTGATTTCCTGGTGCATGCTGTAAACAGCTGTTTTTTCTGGTTCCTCGTTGACGTTCCATGTACAAGTATAATTATTTTCTTAAGACAGATTATATATATATATATATCCATCCCCAACTTTCTTCCTGAGACTTCAGACTTCATATTCTTCTTCATACCCGTGTCTTCCATGTCAGCGAAAATATGAGGCTAGGTAAATATTGATACAACTATATTTCACGATCCTTAGTTAGATAATTATTGAATGATTGTGGCGCTGCTCATGATGATGATATATTCCTGTTACCTTTAAGCCTATAGAACTTGACAGCTAATGTTCTTTCCGGCAAAAAGCACATATTCATCTCTCAGTTGTGTAAATGATTTGACACACATATTCAAAGACATCATCAAAGGCATGGATATGTAACGCGGGGAGGGGGTGGGGTCTTATATATTCGTGTCGAGACCACGAGGGAAGACATTCCAGTAGTTCAGGATTACAACGTCTTTACAGATTTACCACGTCTTGCCAGGATTACCATGTTTTGCCAGGATTATCACGTCTTGCCAGAATTACCATGTTTTGCCAGGATTATCACGTCTTGCCAGAATTACCCAGTCTTGCCAGATTTTTCACGTCTTGCCAGGATTATCACGTCTTGCCAGGATTATCACGTCTTGCCAGATTACCACGTCTTGCCAGATTACCACGTCTTGCCAGATTACCACGTCTTGCCAGGATTATCACGTCTTGCCAGGATTATCACGTCTTGCCAGATTACCACGTCTTGCCAGATTACCACGTCTTGACAGATTATCACGTCTTGCCAGATTACCACGTCTTGCCAGGATTATCATGTCTTGCCAGGATTACCACGTCTTGCCAGGATTATCATGTCTTGCCAGGATTATCACGTCTTGCCAGGATTATCACGTCTTGCCAGATTACCACGTCTTGCCAGGATTATCTTGTCTTGCCAGGATTATTACGTCTTGCCAGGATTATCACGTCTTGCCAGTATTATCACGTCTTGACAGGATTATCACGTCTTGCCAGATTACCACGTCTTGCCAGGATTATCACGTCTTGCCAGATTACCACGTCTTGCCAGGATTATCACGTCTTGCCAGATTACCACGTCTTGCCAGGATTATCACGTCTTGCTAGATTACCACGTCTTGCCAGGATTATCACGTCTTGCCAGATTATCACGTCTTGCCAGATTATCACGTCTTGCCAGATTATCACGTCTTGCTAGATTATCACGTCTTGCCAGATTATCACGTCTTGCCAGATTACCACGTCTTGCCAGATTACCACGTCTTGCCAGATTACCACGTCTTGCCAGATTATCACGTCTTGCCAGATTATCACGTCTTGCCAGATTATCACGTCTTGCCAGATTACCATGTCTTGCCAGGATTATCACGTCTTGCCAGATTACCACGTCTTGCCAGGATTATCACGTCTTGCCAGATTATCACGTCTTGCCAGATTATCACGTCTTGCCAGATTATCACGTCTTGCTAGATTATCACGTCTTGCCAGATTATCACGTCTTGCCAGATTACCACGTCTTGCCAGGATTATCATGTCTTGCCAGGATTATCACGTCTTGCCAGGATTATCACGTCTTGCCAGGATTATCACGTCTTGCCAGATTACCACGTCTTGCCAGGATTATCACGTCTTGCCAGATTACCACGTCTTGCCAGGATTATCACGTCTTGCCAGATTACCACGTCTTGCCAGGATTATCACGTCTTGCCAGATTATCACGTCTTGCCAGATTATCACGTCTTGCCAGATTATCACGTCTTGCCAGATTATCACGTCTTGCTAGATTATCACGTCTTGCCAGATTATCACGTCTTGCCAGATTACCACGTCTTGCCATATTACCACGTCTTGCCAGATTACCACGTCTTGCCAGGATTATCACGTCTTGCCAGATTACCACGTCTTGCCAGGATTATCACGTCTTGCCAGATTACCACGTCTTGCCAGGATTATCACGTCTTGCTAGTTTACCACGTCTTGCCAGGATTATCACGTCTTGCCAGATTATCACGTCTTGCCAGATTATCACGTCATGCCAGATTATCACGTCTTGCCAGATTATCACGTCTTGCTATATTACCACGTCTTGCCAGATTATCACGTCTTGCCAGATTACCACGTCTTGCCAGGATTACAGAAAATTCGTCTGGGCCAATATCGTATTATTTTTATGTCAGAATTAATGACACATTCAATGTAATGTTACATCTATCATTATCCGTCAGCTTGGAGTCTACCACATTATGACCAAAATGACTATGATCGCTGGCCTGCTTATTTTCGCAATCAATGAAGATTATTTGATAGATGACAACTGTAAGAAAATGAAACATGATGTGACTATATTTTTTTCCCCATAAATGACGGGTTGTCAGACTATTTATCACCTTTCCGTAGCCTTACTCTGTGCACTCTGAGCTAGAAGTCCACGTAACGTTTGTCACACGGGGAACGTGCAAGGTAGAAATAGGGAGATGTGCCTAAGCAAAATAGAACAAGATATAGTTCGCATTGGAGAGTTTCAGTAGGCAATCCTTCACACGCAATCACAAAATCTGATTGAGAAGTATGTACGTCATGACTTTGAGGTCGTCTATAATCGAGTTATCGATACAATATGTACGCGATAACATGGCCACATTACCCACTTTTAGTGACAGAATATAGTGCACATAATTTTAGAGGCTTACAGTGTGACGTTGAAAAAAAAAAGGTCTCTAAAGAAAGTTCACAAATTATTTCGAAACAATTATAGTAAGATTGCTAGCATCTTTAAATCATTAAAGATGCTAAAACTAGAGCTTGGCAAGAATATGACGAATCAATAAGTACAGACTACAAATATGCACCGATGAAATTGTAGACATAATTCAAGAATATGAGAAACAAGGAAGTTAATATGAACCAACCGAAATAATAATGAAGATGAAAAGACAATTATGACCAGAAATGAATCATGCAAAGGTGGCAATAGTATTTTAAAGAATTACTAAATCCAAAAGATGGAGGGGATGACAGCATACTAAACAATATAACGGAAGAGTTTGAAGCAAACATATAGAAAATGCCATACAAACAGCTCCATCAAACAAAACCGCAGGGCCCGATAACAATCAAGTGGAATAATTGAAAGCACATGCAGTAATAGGAATATTATAGTTGCAACTACTGTTTAATATAATATGGAACACAAGAAACAACAGAAGACTGGAAACATCTATTAATACCTATCTGAAAGAAAAAGGCAGCAAAATACATTTTACAAAGTACAGAGGTGTTTCACTTCTAAGCCACACTGGAAAATATTTCAACAGAATTCTAGAAAGAAGATTACTAGCATTCCTAGAAATACAGCTTGGCAACACTTAAATGAGATTCGGTAAGAACGAAAGCTGTACAGATCCCACTTTTACACTCTGACAAATGAGATTCGGTAAGAACGAAAGCTGTTCAGATCCCACTTTTACACTCTGACAAATGGCTGAAAAAACAACAACAGAAAACAACAATGAAATGTATATCGCTGTTGTCGACAAAGATGAAACTGTCCACAAAGTAGATCGACAATAATTTTGGAAAATACTATAAAAATACGGAGTTCCACAACACCTAATCAATTTGTGTAGAAGTAGTTACACACAGTCAATGTGCAGTTAGAATGATTGTTGAGCTTTTAGAAAAATTTCACATACACTCTGGCGTGCAACAAGGATGTGTTCTATCTCCCTCATTATTCATCACATATATCGATTGCATATGTGAAATTGCCAACAGTAATGAAGAAGACAATCTAAACAACCTCCTGAGCGAACTTTTATTTACAGATTATCAAGCAATAATATCAACAACATAAGAATAACTATAACAACATGTAAATAAACTCCACAAAACATTTTGGGACTTTAACATGAAGAAAAACACAGAAAATATAAGGTAAAAAAAATCCCCAAAACAGAAAGAAACACCACTAGTGTAATCGATGACCAAGAACTTAAACGGGTAAAAGAATTCCCTTTTCTTGGAAATATCATATCATCGACTGGGAAAAACAGCAAAGAAATTAAACATAGATGCGACATATCGTATAGGATCTTGGAGCAGCTGTCTCCTATTTTTAAATTCAATTAAGCGATCATGCCTTCACTAAGCTACCACTGTAAAACGTGGGCACAAACAACAGAGTCCAAAAGAAAACGAGCTGCAACAGAAATGACTTGTCTACATATAATCCTCTGAGTAACAATAAGAAACAGAATCACACAGAAAAAACAAACAAAAAACAACATCAGGAGAATAACATACACAATATCATCCTGTATTACATCAGAAGACAGCAGATTTTAACATGCTTCCAGACAACCCTTGGACATTGCCCCTCAAAAGGCATTACTATACAGACACGATGAATACGACGCCAGGAGCATACCTTGCAAACGATGCATTACAGAAATAAAAGATTTTACGAAAACAAACCTATGAAGCACACACAAAAGCCATCTCCAGAGAACTCTTCTATGACTGCGCTGCGAGGTATACAGGAGGTATAAAACGAAAAGAAAGACAACAAGACTATGACCTAGAACTAACAGTAAAAGCTTACCACCAGTCGTCCACTCATGTTAAACAGACACTTAGCGATGTGATATATCGCCATGTTTAAACTTTTCCCACTTGTCCATAATGGCGGGGATCGTGTAAATAATAGGATTTGCTGCAGAATTAACCGGAAGAACGACAACTGTTGTCCATGCATAAGCTTCGTTGCTCATCTCATCTCCACCAAGAGTTAATAATCCCATCAATCCTACAGGAAACCAACAGAGAAAGTTGGACAGAACTACAAGAGAAAGTTGTTTAGCAACAAGTATATCTTTAGCTAAGCGAGAAGAACTGCTAGACTTTATCGTGGAAATTCTATTCTCTGCCATTGCACTAAATATGGCTCTTTGTCCGTAAGCGATAACGAGAAACAATAAGAAATTATGTACTATGAACACGGCAAATGAGTACCCCCATCCATTGTGTCGTTGAGTTGTCAAAGGTAAACCAAGACACATGGCGTTAGATGAATATATTTCAAACTTGAACACAGCTGGAATCAGTGCAAGAAGAAAACCTATGATCCAAGACATAAGAAGAGCAATCGTTTTAGTAATTTTAGAAAATTTGATTTGACCAAATGGAAACTTCATGATCAAGAATCTGTCCAGAGTGATGAGAAAAATAAAATATGTGGATGTCTCAATAGAAAGTGTAGCAAGAAAACCTGCAAGTTTACAAATTATACTTTCTCTCCAGATCTTGTCGTTAAGAACATACACGCCACGATATTTATAATCTGCTCCAGCAATAATACAAAGATAGACTCCCATAATAAAGTCAGATATACCCAAGTTAGTCACAAACAGACCATATCCTGTTGCAAAAACTGACTTGTCCCATATGACGCGAAACAAAATTACTGTCAAGTTTCCAAGAACAGCAAGAACGGCAACCAACCAGAGAAGAACACGTTGAGCACTAACTCCTATAAGATCAAAACATGAAGAAATAGCGATGTTTGGGGCGTGACACATTTCTGAAGGAATATTTTCCCCTCGTATTTGTGGACAACAGATTTCAAAGTAGTCGGTGTACAGAAATTTGGTAATTGTGAGGCCTTTAAATAAGCCAAGGTGAATATATGTTATATACACTCCACGTAAATCAAATGTTTGTAGATTGAAGTTAGGTGGAAATATATCTTTATAACGATCAAATAATATAGACGTATAGCTTAAGTCTAAGTATCTCAGTTTAGATAATTTATGCAAAGAATCATCTAAATATGTCAGACCTGTATGAGAGAGATCCAGTACTTCCAGAAATGTCATTTGTATATTTTTCACAATAATAAGTTCTTGGTTGTATGACACATTCAAGTGATATAGATATTTGAAGGGCCTGAATAATTTCATAATGCTACCATCTAATGTTTTTATGTGATTGTAGCTAATATCCAGAGAGTGGATTGTATATCCTTCGTCAAACAAAGGAAATCGGGTGAGATTGCAATTAGAAAATTTCACTACTTTAATTGTGCTTAAATCATCTGACATTAAATTTATAGTAGGAAAATGTACTCCAGTCAGATCAAGGTATCTGACCCTCTGAACTCTAAACATTATCAAGATATCATCAAAACTAACGCTGCTGTGTGATGCCGTGGCTGTTCCAGATACACAATTGAAACCTTCAGAACATATTTTATAGTGACAATCCACTTCATCATCGTGATATGGACATTCCGGATGTCCGTCACAAACTAGGTCAGGATGGAGACACATCTCACTTTTTGAACATTTAAAATTTCCTGTACATGGACTAAACAAATACTTTATTTCATCTTCTCCTCTGGGACAGTCTGCTGTTTTGTCCAAAACATAATGTTGTGGGATGCAATAATTGTTTGGACATTTAAAATATCCTTCTGGACACTCAAAGTCCGTACAATTCTTAAGATGTGACACATCTCTACATCCGATAAGCATTCCATACTTGTCTTTAACATAAACACACTTGGGAGCCCATATTTCATGCTCCAGTAAGTTATAGCAAGTATCTGCTCTTTTTAGTTTACCTATTGTTTCATCCAAATTTTCAGTAGGTCTATTATAGTTATATTTTTCAAGACAGTCTTTCTTCCCATCGTTAAGTTGCTGGAATTTCACACAATAATTTATGTTACAGATAAAGGCGCAAATTATGTTTCTCCTCAAATAATAGTTCATTATTGGAGTTTCGTCGTTTCCCAAAGAAGAATAATCGTCATCACAAACTTCACAATCAACTTCCCCATCATTAACCCACTGTATAGGCAAACATGTGCCGTCACAGCATCGCACGCCTGTGCATGGGTTCGTGTAGTCTAGTTCCTTGTTTTTATTACAAGGTACTTCACTTGGCTCAAATATACAGAAAGTTTCATCTCGTCTGTTACTGCAGTGAACAACCTGATCACATAGATACAAGTAGGAAATATATCTGGGATAACTTGCATCTTCTCCACAATCAAATACAGGAAAATGATTGACTCCTTTTTCTATGAGGTATTCCTGAGCACGTTGACTTTCTACATGATCAGATAGAGATACAATAGTATCATCTAATTTTATAATATAACCTTTGTTTAATGCTTGATCGATACTTGTATTTGAGGCGGGATTTATTATTATAGTTTTCTCAAGTCTACGGGGAAGAACTATCTCACGCAACCTGTAGGCTCTTAATGGTTTATAACAGTCAACGTTGATCCATCCATCAATAAAATAACCGTCGTTATTTGATACATTAGTCATTTCCACGTGATATTTCCAGACAAAACGCCACAGAACACAATGTTTACTATGTCCGGAAGGTGACCCTTTTATCCATTTATTGATAACCACTGGCATTTCTTTATTTACCCATTTAAAACGTTTTGGAACTTCCGATCCCCGACGCCGTAATCCGATGCAAACCCGAAACAATAACTTAGAAGAATTATTGATATATTTGTTATTTTTGACATGTTGCTTGAAGTATGATGACAATGTTGACTGCAAAAACCTCAATTCATCTTCTGTTTCAATTTCCACGTAATTTTGAACATTAACATGAACATTTTGAACTTCGTCTTCCTTAAAACTTGGGAATGTATGGTATATATGTTCACTTAACTTATAGCAAGAAAAATCATCAATGCCATAATGATATTCAAATTTGAACCAATCATTTGGACATTGTTTGCAAATAGCCATTGTTAAGATATGTCCGACAATACGCCCGACAGAGTTGATGTCCTGTATTATAAGTGTGTCTGTCAAATGAATTGGTTTATGTCGATGTTCATAGAATATAATAAGAATAAATATCTTAATATGTGTATCTTGTTGTTGTAGAATTTGTGGTATTTTTCTTATTTCATCAAATGGGTGGTCGTCGCCGTGCATAAAGATAACAGCAACATGTGTCACATTCTGACGGACTCCGAGCATTTCTGAAAACAAACGTTGAATAAGTTGAATTTTCATTTCAAGAATTGTCTGGACACTGTTGTACTGATCAAAGCCAAGCTCCCTTTCACTGAAACTGTATAACGTAGGAGTTGTATTAAAACTCCAAGAACTTATATTCAGTTCAGAATTATCATTCTCGTCATTGGACATGTCCTTTACAGCAGCAAACAAGACTCGTGGAGATGTAATGATATTAGAAATGTCGTCGACAAAATCGTCAACTGTAATGTATCCTTCCTTGATATGGGTAACGAAGAATAAGATATCCATCTCTTCTGTGGAGCAGCTTTCCAGTGGAAAGTTTCCAGACATGCTTCCAAGAATTACTGAAACATTACAAAACAGCATTACACAAACGTTATTAGATAATGAATATTGATTATCTAACCGATTAACGTTACCACTCCCGGGATTTTCCTCAGATCTTGGCCCAATTCGATCAGAAATGGGGATATTGTGTTTTTTTTCCAGAATATTGGCTTCTTTATCTACTCACTTCTTTAATACCGGTAATTGATTAATGTTCAAGTTCTGGGAAAGATTAATATTAGATTAAATAGATTAAAAACTACAAGGGTAGATAATACAACTAAAGTGAATATTCTGGCACAGAACACATAACTACAAGAACTGTATAATATAACAATTCGAAATAGATACACTGCGACAGAACAAATCTAGAAACCATTGACGAACAGTTGACGATGTTAAAAGAATCATTGCAGCAAACATCTAGAGAGATATTGCCACTTAAGAAACATCTTAATAAGAAAGGCACGATATTTTGATTATTATGAAGCAAAGAAGACAGATGAAGAATAACATTGAAGAATACAAGATGAACAAAGAAATTAAAGAATCATGCAACAAGGATAAAGAGGCTTGGTTAAACGAAAAGTTCAGTATAATAGAAACATGTCATCATAGAAATACAAGTGATACACATTTGGAAATAAAGGAATTAACAGAAGGTAGGCTCACAAATGCTGGGTGCCTGAAATCTAAGCAGGGGCACATGCTAATGTGAGAAAATGAAATCATGCACATATGGGAAGAATATATATTTTTTTGTATATTTTTGTATATATTTTTTAACTGTACGAATATAACAGAAATACTAACTTAAATTATAACAATGAAGGTCCAAGTATATTAAAGGCAGAGATACAGGAAGCTATACAACACTTGAAAAACAACAAACCATCGGGTCCGGATACGATTACAGTTAGAAGCTCTGGGAGATTATGTCATTGAAGTAATGCAAAATAAGATAAACAGGTTACTAAGAATACCTAACTATGAACAATTCTAGTTAAAAAGGTATATAAGAAATATGCAATGCAACAAAACATGACAATTTTCTTACGTTGCGGTCCTATTGGGATCTTTTTCAAGAAACACACACACACACACACAAAAGTTACAAAGACACCAAACTGTAGCTATATTAAGAGCTAAAATGACTTGATCATGTTTCTCATAACAAAGAAACAAGGTCAAGTGAAGATATGCAGACAGTGTCTAATAAATATCGCATTAAGTGCATTCAATAAACGATCATGAATGTGCACATTATTGGAAGACAGGGAATGTGAAAGAGAGAATTAGTACTTAAAATATGCGGCGGATATATTTTTAGCGTAATATAGATGAGTAATAACGAGGTTGTGAGGACAAGAGGGGGTGGGGGTTGAGAAGGAAATAGTAAGAGATTGGTCGCAAGGGGGAATGGGCTACCAATAGAAGTAGAGACTATAAAAATATAAAAGATGGATAAGCATTTGTCAGTGCATAGAATAGATATGCAAACAAATACGGATATAGACACACACATACACACACACACACACACACATATATATATATATCTACACATACATATACACAAAAATATACAAACAACAATAGATAAGAAATACATATACAACAAAACATAATTGAAACATAGATGTATGAAAAATACGCACACAAAATGCACAAGCATATAAATATACTCCCACACTCAAGTGAGGGCCCACACAAGAACAGGCATACATATACGCACGTACGCGCACGCACGCACACGCACGCACACGCACGCACGCATATATATATATATATATATATATATATATGTGTGTGTGTGTGTGTATGTATATATGTTATTACATTTTATTCATGTTATTTTATTACATTCATGTTATTGCATTTATTTATGTGAGAAAATGTTTATGTTGATGCATGCACACGCACACACACAGACACAGACACACACACAGATACACACACACACACAGACACGAACACAGACACGCGCACAGACACACGCACAGACGCACGTACGCACGCACGCACGCACGAACACACACACACGAACACACACACGGACACAAGGACACACGGACACACGGGCACACGGACACACAGACACACAGACAGACACACACACAGACACACAGACAGACACACACACATGCACACACACATATATATATATATATATATATATACATATATATATATATATATATATATATATATATTAGGTGTGTACCGGATTCCGGCTCCGGTGTATCCGGAATCCGGCCACTTTTACAAATCCGGATTCGGCTCCGGCTCCGGTCAAATTTTGCCAGATTTAGGCCGGATTTGTGTTGCCGGATCATGTGAATTTTCTATACATGTTTCATGAGGCCAAGCCGAATCTTAGGTAATAGCAAAGTAGCACTTTCTGGTTTACTATTTCTCGCTGATGTAAATAAGAATTTTAAGAAACAAAAATTCATTCTGAATTTTAATGGTGCATTACTTCATGAAATTGTGGGACTTGAATATTTCGAATTTCGTAAATTTCTGTGGTCTTGCCGATAAAATAAAATGGCATCCAATTCAAAATGATACAGCGCCGTTTGAGATTACTTCAAGGTTAAAGACAATGATTCAGCCAAGGTAATATGTAAGTTGTGTGACAAACAGTTATCGCGTGGACGATCAGATCGTCCCAAAGACTTCTCAACATCATCAATGTAGACCCATTTGCGATCGATGCACAGGAAAAGCTATGACAAAAATATGGAAAAGAAAGCATCACCGGAGGCCAGTGTATTGGCGTGGCGACCACATATATGATGAATCCGTGTTTGCACAAAGCAGGCAGCAGTAGCCAGCAGTCAATTATGCAGGCATGGGACTTGGCCAAACTTTGGGGCATCAACTGCATTTGTGTGCGCGTGATGGTCTTTTGAGTCTAAAGTATGTTGCTTACATCATCAGTACTGGAAGCAAATTGATAGGACATTTCAAACACTCTTCGTCAGCAACTAATCGTTTGCATGAACTTCAAAATGAATTAAACCTACAACAGCATCAGCTTATCCAGGACGTGACAACAGGATGGAACTCAACGTTCTATATGCTACGACGTATGTTAGAACAACGGAGCAGCATCAGTCTGTACTGTGTTGAAATTGATTCGGTAACTGGGCTAACGTCACAGCAGTGTGCAGTCACGGAGAATGTGGTAGCTACTTTGTCACCATTTGAAGAACACACACGTGAAATAAGTGCAGCTCATGCATCAATATCAGTTGTGATCCCATTAATGAAACACTCATGACTTTCCTCCAGAAAGAAGGTAGTGATGCTGGAATCAAAACTATGAAAGCAGCTCTGCTTGAAGCTGTTAGCAGCAGATTTGCGGACATTGAATCTAACAGTATTTACACCTGTGCCACACTACTGGATCCTCGATTCAAGCTGTGCTTCTTCTCCGAACGTGGCATAAGTGATGCACGAGCCCATCTGATGTTAGCAGCTAACTCCATTATTGATTCGCAGGCACAGTCAGTGCACAGGATCCATCAGCTACTAGTAGTAGTACTAGTGTTTTGACTTCTGTGATCACTGCCACACAGTACGAGTCCAGCCTATAGAGCTGTTTTGACACAATTGTCGAGGTAAATCCCACCGCAGATCGTTCCGCAAGTGCCGAAGGGAACAGCATTAACACTGAAATGACACAGTACCTGTCAGAGCCACTTCAAACTCGACAGTCAGATCAAGTTTCATAGTGGCATGCCAATAAGCAAAGATTTTCAAGTATGGCTAGACTGGCGCAGGCATTTCTTACACCACCACCTACAAGTGTGCCATCGGAAAGGATGTTCAGTACTGCAGGAGACATTATCACTGACCACCGTAGTAGCATTGTACCACAAAATGCGGTTACGTTGATTTTCCTGAAATACCACTTGTCCCTTCTTGACTCTGAGAGTTTAACTTCACAGCCATAATGAAGACTGAATGACTAAAATAGTGAAATTACTGAATGAATTTCATTAAATTCAATCTGTTCAATGTACTGTTGTTGTGAGTTGTAACTCAGCTGCCAATTAGCAAACTGGGAAAAATGTAAATACTAAAAACTGAAAACTAAAAATTAAAATTACTAAATTAGCATTATGTGCTTATGTTTTATGTTTCATCTTGAACTTATGGAACTTAATATTACTTATTCTAATGTAAATATAATTATTTTACATTTAAATGATTTAAAATGAGTATATGGCATCATTGTCATGTCTATAGTAATGAACTGCAGCAATAGACAGTCGAGTGACTCCACTCACCTAAGTCAAGTGATGTAGTACGTTATTTAATTTTAATTTTTTTATTTGTAAATCCGGCTCCGGCCGGATTTCACTTCATAAATCCGGCTAAGTCCGGATCCGGCCGGATCTCAAAAATTTTAATCCGGTACAGCCCTAATATATATATATATATATATATATATATATATATATATATATATATATATATATATATATATATAGACGAACAATGCGGACGAACAATGCGGACGAACAATGCGGATTTGTAGTAGGAAAAAGCACAAGAAATGCCCTATATATAGTATGAACATTAATGGAGAGGTCCATAGAAGTACAGCAAGACCTTTATTTGTGCTTCATAGATTACAGCAAAGTATTTGACAAGGTGAAGCATTTAGAGATATAAAACTGCTAGAAAATCTTAACGTTGATGGGAAGGATCTAAGAATAGTAAGAAATATGTGTTGGAAACAAACGTTAACAACAGTATAGAAAGATTTCAAAAAATAGAAATGGGTGTCAGGGCAAGGTTGTGTAATGTCACCGGATATTTTCTCCCTGTATACAGAATGCATTATGCGAAATACAGAAGATATGCCATGAATAATAGTTAGTTAGTTAGTTAGTTAGTTATTCCTCTAGGGCCAAGACGCCACGTAGGGCAGATGTCATAGATTTCTATGCCTCTCGTTTCATTGTAATTTGCTTTAGATGTTCATTGTTTTTAATACCGATGGTGAAACATTCTTTATTTAATAGTTCTACGTATTTGTTTGGTCTTCCTCGCTTTCATTCAATACGAACTGGAGGCTACAGATAAGTGGTATCTAAGAAAATTGATGGAAATACCATGGACAGATAAGAAAACTAATGCAGATGTTCTCGTTTATGCTGGCGTAAAAAGAACAACTATATCAAACATCAGGGGCAGACAGTAAAGGTTCCTAGGGTATGTGCTGAGAATAACACATCTTGATCACATTCTAACCACTGAAAAGATCTAGGGGAGAAGAGATGGGGGATGACAAACAAAGAAATTGCTGGATAGAATAATATTGTTGCACGGTAGTTCACAACTGAGCATATTGACAACACAAGAGACAGAGAGTCGTGGAGAAACATGATGGCCTATGCCATTCGGCATGGCACTTGATTGATTGATTAACTGATGTTGTTCATGTTAAATTAATTATAGATAAATGTTTCACAAACACAGCGTTCAAGTCAACTCATGGAGTGTGGGCTCGTTACTGCCGCCATAAAAGTACACTCTATGACTTTATTTACTAAAGCGGTTATTGTGTCAGACTCTCAGTCCAAGCCTCGAAGTATCGAAAATGAACAGTATCGATAACACGTATGCAATCTATAGCTAATGTCGACTTTGTGTGTTTCACACATATTTATTGACATGCGTGTCTACGTGGTAACAGGAAACATAATACGGATATTATGTTATATGTTTGTTGTTACTGAGGATATTTCAATATCTGTATGGGATGTTTGTTGTTGTTGTAATAGTCCTTGTCTCGATTGGTCCGTTCGGGTGACTTTGTGTGCACGATTTGAAAGGCTTGATGAAATCGCATCTTTTTTTGGAGATGCGGTCAGTCAAGTATGGAAGAACGCGTGTTCAAAAGTTGCTAGGCGATTTGGTGCCGTTGAACGGACTGGTTCAATTCCCGTTAGTCTAAAAAAATTTTAACAGGTAACATTAACTTTAATCTATAGACATATGGATGCATGAAGGAGATGTTCTGAATTAATTCATGAATGGATGCTGGAGACAGACACTGCGATTTATTACATTTCTTAGAACGATTAGGGACAGTATTAAACAGTATTAAACGCCATATAGCAAAAATGCCCTGTACATCATAGGTTCCCAAAGTGGGTTGTACCGCCTCCCAGTGGGCACAGAAGCCGTCTGGGGGGAGGGGGCGATAGTCGCTTCACAAGAAATTGGGGGCGTTCAGGCGGTATATGAGCTTTGGCCCTCGGTTAAATATCTCCACGCGGATGAGTCACTTCCTCTATTTTGAAATAAACTAGGTATTCTATCTATATCTTGGCGGCCTTTTAATTATATATTGTGTTGTTATATTTTATTGTATTCGCAGGAAAGATAAATGTTGCTCTCAATTGTTTTCTGAAAATTGTTAATTATTTAACGACGCAAATGTGGGTATGAATGTAGGTCATGAAATGAAACATTACAACTATATAGTCTGAAGTTTCTACAAAACGAATCATTACAACTATATAGTTTGCAGTTTCTACAAGAGTAAGTTTCCTAATCATGTACATACATTAGTGCGCCATTCTTATTACAATTGTGTGCAGAAAATATACGTCCAAGAAAATCAAACGGGCTCCAAAATCGTAGATGCTTTAATTCTCTGTACTTGATTTCTCATATATATTCCGTCCTCTCAACGATATGGCACACCACCTGCCGAGAGTATCGCCAATAGCACGTAACTCTATTGCTTCAACTGATAATCCACAGGGATCTAAAAAAAACTCCACTTTAAAAACAAGACGACATGCTCCGGATTCAAATCCATGACCTCTTGAACAGCTCAACAACTAAGTAGGTGCAAGTAAATATTCCTGTTTAATTAAAACTCGATCACGGTAGACTCAACTTTTGTGAAATTAACAAAATGACTTCGATTTCTACTGATACGAGAGATCAGTAAGATTTAGTAAACATTCATCATCATCATAAAGTGCCATCTCCACAACGAAAGTTTCCTGCAACTGACCTCCAACATCCCCTGTCTCTTATTTTTGTGGTGCACTCTGCTAGACTGTAACCTGTCCATCCTGTGATGTTACTCTCCCACTTGTATCTCTGCCTACCTCTTGCTCGCCTCCCTTTGACTTTACCCTCAAGTAGAGTCTTCAATAAGGTGTCATGTCTTTTAATGTATCCAAAATATGGTATTTGCCTGATATCTCTTTCTCTTAGTAATTCTTTCTTCATATTAAGTCTTTTTAGAACGTCTTTGTATGTTTTCTTCTCTTTCCATGATGCCTTGACTATTCTTCTATATACCCACATCTCATATCTATATACTCAAAGACATCAATTCTTTCTTCTAATTGTTAGTTTAGTGTCCATGTTTCTGAGCCATACATTAATATAGAACATATGTAACATTGTATAATTCTCATTTTTAACTTGTTTATAGTTTGTTAAATGTTAATATTTACCTCATGTCATGCAAGTTACTTATAGTTATTCCGCTTCTTCTTTTAACTTCAGTTTCACATCTGCAGTAATTTCTTACTATGTGTCCAATGTACCAATATGACATGTTCGCAATGTGCCAAACTTGTCACAAGAGGAAAATGATAACGACGATACTCCAGTGTCAGACACAATCTCCTATAGTTTAGCGTGGAACATAATACATTTACATCGCCTTTAGTCTATTGTGCATCGGTCATATACTTAGAATGAAGGAAGACATAATTCCACACATCTTCATGTGAACACCAGACGGGCAAAATGAAAACAGGCAAGACCAAAAACAACGATCAGAATAATATTTATGAATGAATTAAAATCAAAAGGCATAAATGCACAAGACGTGCAATCCTTGGCAACTGACCGACAGAGAAACGAGGAACTTACTGACTGACTGATAGTCTGTTGTGGAACACAATAAAGTAACATCTCCTATAGTTAAGAGTAGAATTCAATAAATCGTCATCTCCTGCAGTGTAGCGTGGAACATAATAAATTGACATCTCCTATTTTCTAATGTGGAACATAATAAATTGACATCTCCTATTTTCTAATGTGGAAAACAATAATTTTAACATATGTAATACTAAATATAAGTCCAACATTTAAATAGATGATTCTATAATTTTTTTCTCAAACAACCTCTAAGATAATAAATCTGGAACAAAGCCAAAAGAAAAATAAAACAAACACAAGAAACTTTGTCATAATCTAAATCTCATGTCATAAAATTGTTCTACAAATTTTACTTTATGAAAATAAGTTCTAAGTTTATACTCACATTTTGAAAGAAAAATTAAGAACAAGACGATCAATGAAGACATTACAGTCTTATTTGTATACAAGACTCAGGGAATAACGTTATATAAAGATGTACATGAAAACTTGACGAAATGATTCAGCCTGTAGTTGTCATGAGAATGTATGAAATGATATTCCACACATTTATTATATGCATATAGAAATGATGTTGGCAACAACGTATCTCGCTGCAGAAACCATTAATCGGAGATCAAAGTTACAATGTTGTAACATTAAGCATCAACGATAACGCTCAATAAAAAATACTGTACATTGACAGTGATGCCTTGACAGTTTTGAGATATTTCATAAAGCGTGCATTCAGAATTGGCAGTTAAGGGGGCAGATACACCGAAAAATATAGAAAAACATCGATTTTTGTATTGTACGAAGATATTGTAATTTTATTATTGAGCATCCATTTATGCACATTTTCCTTAAAATATTTTTGTCGTAGCATTAATAGTTTTTGAGATATAGGCTTTTAAAATAGGTGGGGGTGGGTCAAAAATTGTAAGAAATATTGTAAAAATGCTCAGTGTGTTTTAGAAAAACAGTGAACAGTTCATATTAATTAAAACAATTAACACCTCCCGATATATCGTTGCGTCGATTTCCGGAATAAATAAGTCTATTTGTACAAATCTGTTGCAGCACATGTGACGACGAATTTGTTACAATTTGTTATTAAAGTCATTAATCGAAATGTCAGAAAAAAAATATTCCAGACACTCAAGAAAACGTAAGTTTTGTGGAAATAGATTTACTAATAAAAGTTGTCTGTTCAGCGAAGTTGATGTAGGTACAGATATAAACAATTCCACTGACCATGCGTGTAATGCTAAAATTATTAGTACAGGTATAGATAATATTAATACATTTGATTGTTCACATCATAGTCATACATCTACTCATAAGGACACGCCCCCTTCAAGCAAGTCAGAAAGAAAGCTGAAAGGGATGTATGGATTATTATATGACTCTGACAGTGAAGGTGAGAATATACAAGACATAGATCTAGCTAGTGAAAACCATTGTAAGGAATCATGGTGTGGAAACAGGATCATTGATTTTGAAATCTTACAACAACAAATATCTTCACATCTTGTATGTCAGTACTGCTTTAGCATTGTTGATTTTGTGGAAACAGAGAGGCAAGGACTAGGCAGCCAGTTTGTATTTAGTTGTAGGAATAAGAAATGCACTAAGCAAATACCTTTCAATTCAAATCAACAAATATCAATAAGCAATAATCTACAAATACATTCAATCAATCGTAGATCTGTATTTGCTATGCGCTGTGTCGGAGGAGGACTTGCTGCTTTGGAAACATTTTGCGGAATGATGTGCTTACCACCACCCATTAAAAAGAGTTCATACAAACTAATCAAGGAATCCATTGCCAAATCTGTTTCATCAGCTCAGTTTGAAAGCATGAAGAAAGCAGCACAGATAGAATATAAATTAGCAGAAGTTCCAGATATAGAAGATGTGTGTAGAAATATTGATGTATCTGTTGATGGGACTTGGATGACTAGAGGTCACACATCACAAATTGGAGTCACTTCACTGATTGGGTGTGTTACTGGCAAAGTTTTAGACACAGGAGTACTTTCCAAGGCATGTAAATCATGTGATTATTGGGAAAAGCAGGACAAAAAATCACAAGAATACCAGCTGTGGAAAAATAAGCATGAGTCTCAATGTACGGCTACACATAAAGGGTCATCTGGAAGTATGGAGGCATCAATAGCCGTGAATTTATTTTCTAACTCCGAAGAAAAGTATAGATTGAGATATATAAGATTTGTAGGAGATGGTGATACCAACAGTTTTAAAAGTGTTTCCAATTCAAACCCATATGGTGATGTGAAAGTGGAGAAAATAGAATGTGTAGGACATGTACAGAAGAGAATGGGCACACGATTACGCAAAATAAAATGTGCATGGTCAGGAAGAAATTTAACAGATGGAAGAAAAATAGGAGGTAAAGGTAGACTAACAGACAATCAGATAGATAAAATTCAAAACTATTATGGGAATGCTATTAGAGGAAATAGGAATAATTTGAAAGGAATGAGAGAAGCTGTGTGGGCCATTTATTTTCACAAGTTATCAACTGACGAGAAGCCGATGCATAACCTTTGTGGTGACAGTTGGTGTCCATACAAGATAGCAGTTGCTGCCAATAAGCCATTCAAACATCGAAACAGTATATCAGAGGCAGTATTGGATGTAATCAAGCCTGTGTTCAAAGATCTCAGCCACCCAAGCATCTTGACAAAATGTTTAGAATGCTACACTCAAAATGCAAATGAGTCCTTCAACAGTATGATATGACAGATCTGCCCAAAGCACTTATACCATGGTTTGACTGCTGTTAATATTGGTGTTGGCATTGCAACCTTAGTTTTTAATGATGGGTCACAAGCTCTGCAAGCTCCACTTAGGTTGTTGGAAGTGACGTGCGGAAAATTCACATTGGATTACTTCGCAAGAACTGATTCTAAGAGACTATTAAATGCACAAAATAAGGTTACCGAGGCAACCCTAGAAGTCAGAAGAGCCAGGAGAAGGAGGAGATTGGGTCTAGATGAAGCACAAGTTGAAGCCGAAGGATATCCATACCTTGCAGGGGGTTATTAAGGTAGGAAATTATATTTTTAATGTGTAAATTTTCTTTTCGTTCGTTTGCGAAATTTTGATGTTATTAACAAATCCGTTCTCATAACTTTTTCAAATATTAACCAATATTAATAAAATTTGGCATGCATATTCCTAACATAATTCCATATAGCGCAAACTAAGAACTTTGCTATCTATCTATATTTACAATTTTTACAGCCATTCAAATTTGGAAAATTTACGCCCAAAATTGGTGAACTTTGAACCAGCCTGTATGAAAAGTTAGAAAATATATTTTAATATCCTTAGTTTGCGCTATAGCTATTCCATTTCTATGCATATATTTTAAATTTTAACTCATTTGTGCTTACTATTTTCTCAAAAATTTTACCGTTTTGACTGTACCATTTTGAACATGAAAATTTTAACATTTGTGTTAAAGACCAAATAATGTATATTTATTTTTATACTGAAAGAACCATTTTATATTAACATAATAGGGTATTCATTCAGGTATCTACTGTGAAAGTTGCAGCCTTGTAACGTTAACGGTTTTTTAGATATGAATTTTTTTGTGCCCCTACCGTCTCCTAGGTGTACCTCCCCCCTTAAAAGACCGGATCAGCATATCTAATGACAACAGTCTAACCTTCACAGACTTTATGTCGCCAGGAAAAATGTCAACCATTTGTGTATTCAGTTCGTCCAACATCAGCACTTCGAACAGAGAACCAAAATCAATTCAATCATTTAGGCAATCAAACAAAAAAGTGAACTTAGTGTGTATCAATTAATAAAAGTAGATTTCTTCCTGATGATTGCAGACAGAGAGAATGATAACTGTATGACATATTCGTACATACATAACTAGTTTCTCCAAGTGACATCTGAACTATAACATATTCTCACCAACAACCAGCAGATGATTCCATAATACAGAACTCATATGCCAAAACACGTATGTGGCTGCGTCTGTGGGTCTCACCAATGGCCCACTAGACAAACCACCCATGCAACAGAAAACCTTAGTAGATGACATGTCGTTATATTGAAGTTATCTTCTTATAGAAGCTTAATGGCACGTCATCTATACAATTATGCTTCTTGTGCTGTTATTTTGTTGTTGAATTGTATTTCATGTTTACTTGAATATATGTATGCACCCTCTGCGGTTGGGAGGGAGCCAGAGATGTACTGTGCAGCACTGGGGAGGAGGAAACTGACAGCACTGTTTTTTCCTATGGCTGAGACCCATCATAGAGGCACAATTACTCAGGAACTGACAATGCATTTGACTTTAACATTTGGTTGCATGTCTAGAGCAATAGAGAAGCTCGGCATAATCAGTAGTCAATTGGTGGCGGGGAATGAGCACAGTGAACCTTATCTTGGCTGCTGTGGCTGGGAGCAGTGCATAGATTGAAATCTACCTTCCTGGAGGTGTGATAGTTATTCTCTGGTTCTGTCCCGGGGTTAGCCGAAAATCCACAGACTTACCAGCAATATAATGTCATTTAAGGGCATTGGGTCAAAGGGCATGAGCCCATAGACATCTGGATCAGCAACCAACCAACCAACCAACCAACCATATACCAAAATAAGAAACATTAGTTATACCGTGAGTATCGACATTACTATTATATAAAAGTGTAAAAAAGGGAAACAGTTCGTCATTCAGTACGTTTTTCCATTATTGTTATGTTTCCATTTATAATTATTTGTATAGTGTCAGTATTTTTGACATAAGATTCCAAGTATATACATATAGAACAACGAAACAGACTGATATAATCCAGAACATGAACAACTGAAGTCCTTATTAATCCAGAGAATGTATTCATGTCGTCTACTGCCGATCGTTTGCGACTATACAAAGTGGCATACAATCGGTCTCTACAAGCAGTTTTAGTGAACTTCTGTATAATTCAGTGGAGCTAGTTTCAATTTCCTGTTTGCTTGTTTGTTGTCAGTCATCCGTAGAATTTGTATTTCCTCGGTATTTAGGAAATTTTATATTGTTTATTATCAAATGTATAATATCCTCCCAACTCGTTGAATGTATGCCCAGTTCCTTTAGAAAATGTTTTCAGGTATCATTATTGAAGAAGGTAACTTTTGGTCTGGAAAGTCCAAGGGTATAGTGGGTGATAAATCGTCACAGCGCAGAGTCGATACACAGTTGCCGCCTCTCGGCCTATAGGAATGATGTTACAGCTACGGAAGCTCACTACCCAAACTAAGGGCATGACGAAGACAGATGTGCTTGGCGTCGGATGTTTTGGACTCAGATATACTGGACTAACCAAGGTACAAATAACACAGCCCTGCTGTGAAACAAGCAACACAGAGTACTTCACGTTCCACGTCGGAAATCACACGAATTCTCGTGGTGGTTGTAAGAGAGTGAACGCAGAATAATAATAATTAAGAATAATCAAAGACGTTGCCTTCGTATTATTTGTTTTTGTGCATCCACCATGAGAGAAAGTCTTGCAAGACCGTACTGCAAAAATGGGAAACTCTAGATTCTTCCCCAATGTTAGCTATCCATTTGAACACTACATGCAGGCAGCGTTACACAGACATGCCCATTGATTCTGCACCATCCGCCACAGCAGCACATCGGCACATCGCCATGTCTATCGCTGAAGAAATCGATGCACTTCTGACTCCGTACAAAGAATAGCTACAGCAGCAAATTGCTACAATATTCTCCGGTATCCATGCGGATCTTTTGGTGCTACATGCTCAACTCACCAGACGGGAATCTGCAGCTAATAAACCACGCCCAAACTTGCGAACGCTTCCAGTGGTGAAGGCGTTAAAAGTAAAGTAAGCCCTCCAAAGTAATCCAAACGTGATGCTGTTCTGTCGACAATAGTGCGCCGAATACGCAGAATTCCGCATGAAATTTATTACTGATCGATTCCGATCTGTGATCGATAGTAACCCCTAAATTTCATAACTCCCTGAAGGATTAGAGCGTCTTAGAGCCGAAGGGCTACTCGTGTGGAAGAAGAGATTGACGGAAAATGAATAGAACGTGATTCGCGATCTCTTCTCCCGTTGGAAGAGCAATATAGCACAATAGTACGAGACGTGGACGAAACCGCAGGAGGAAGACATTAATATATAGCGAATATTGATAGCAGCGTACAATAGATCACCAACGACTTGTGTGTGGTGGTGCGGCTACTTGTTGGCTACAAGATACAGATTAGGCAGGCATTCCATGAAGAAGCAACTATGTATACGACCCACAGAGCCCCTCGACCAAATGCTTTTTGACCAAATGCTCGGCCAGGAAAAAACGAGAAAGCAGCTCACCAAAGAAAAAAAGCTTAGCAGGATACCCACGAACGCTTAAGCGAAACCAAAAGTTGGAATCGATGACATTACTTATTGGGGGGCTATATCGTATATACGGTCGTCTGAAAGTGATATAACATCCCCCACATTGCGCAACATTTGTGCAGCCTTCAACAATAACACTTGCACGGCTATTAATGTTAAGAATATGCATGTTCTGTGTTTGTGTTCCTGGGGATACTTTAATACTTGTACGGGATGTTCGTTTATGTTGTGATAGTCCTTGTTTCGATTGGTCTGTACTCAGTGACTTGAGTACACAGGCTGAAAGTCTATAGGGGACCAAACCTGTTTTTTGGGGATGTGGTTGGTCAGGTGCGGAGATCCTGTTTAATTGTGTTGCAAGGCGATTCGGTGCTGCTGGAACAGACCTGGTTCAATTCCCAGCTTTAAGTATTATTGTTAGGTGGAACTTGATGACATCCACCCAGAGTCAGTGCATAGTTATGAGGGTCGGTGAATATCACCAGCAGAAGCGTTACCTAAAGACGCTCCTTTCCATCGAAAACGTTCACGAATTCTCTAACTTTTAATGCCTAAAGATTGCGATCAGGCGGAATCCAAAATATCACAGGGCATCGACAATGTATTTGTTTGGCGTGAACTAACTCCATCTGGTCAAAAGAAGTATTAACTTGTGTAACTATTAATGACTCAACCCAAAATAAGTATGTGTCACTTATTTTCCAGAAGACAATGAACTCAACGACTAGAAATGGGCCTAGCTTGTATATTTGCGCGCCCCTCTAGACAAAATACCTCCGGCGGAGTTTTTACACTACCACAGTCTAAAAATCTACAACACAGCCAGCATCCAACCCTGAGCGAAGGCAGCCCGCAGAGAAAATATACATATGATGAGTTAAGTATTATCACACAATTGATTAGAAGTCCTGAATATAATAGCAGATATGCGTAATATAAGACTTTCGATCTGTGACTGTAGATTATCACATGAAAAAGGAAGACTTGACCGATTGTGGATTTTATTACGCAGGTGGTGGCGTACGCGTTGCTTTTATTGTGGATGTGAAATCCGGAACTGGGAAGAAGCTAATGCTTGGGTAGATCACGCTAGATGGTTTCCAAAGTTTGCCTATATTATTTGGCTGACAGTGGGACAACACGTTTGTAGATGCTGTCCAGGATCTGAACTGTACACATGATAGAATCACACTCGAAATAGTGGTCACCAAACTGGAAAGCTTCTCCTTACAACCATATATCAGCACCACAGGCACTGTAAACTACTCTCAGTTGATATGTATCCCCGCAGTTCTGGCTGTGATACACATAGTCTATTCAGAAAAAAAGTAGTACTCGAGGCTGCAGCTTGCGTGAAAAACACGCAGCAGGCAAGTGCCGAATACATCTTGTTGAAGTTGGAGCAGACTCGTAAAGAATATGCAACGAAAACAACCAACAGGTAAGAGACAAGATTGACCATTCCCATAGTACTTTACTTTGTAAAATTTACTACAATCAGGATGCAGTGGTTATATATCTGTCATCTGCTCTCGTAATAGCCTGCTTAGAATGCTTTCCTGGTCGCAAAGACAAATGCCCAATGTGTAACAGCCCAATTAAGGGAATTGTGATTGTTGCCACCCATTTGGACAGCTCACCTCTTGGTTAAGGGTGCCCCATTCACATCACAAGTATACAATGGCCTCATGGCCTGTTTTTGCGTTAAGTGCCATAGCCACGTTGAAACCGTCTGCACCCTATTCGTAACATAGGCGCACAATGCTCTCATAGTATTCGCCAGCGGTCATATACATAACAAGGTTGAAAGAGTTAGTACCCCATTCCAGGAAAAAACGCACGGTGCTTTCGAAACCTTCTTTGGAGGCAAACACCATAGCCAAGTTTAAACTGTATTTTCTATTATTTTCCGTTTGCACATACTTTACTATACTATGTGCAATACTATTTGGCTCATAACCGCCACTTTTGCGACTTGCCTAGTCGCTGTACAATCTCCGAATCCCCAAATATAATCTCATTAAATTCCAATTGCCAAGTTTCCTCCAACTTAGCAAAATCTTCCGAGCAATACAAATGATTCATACATCTCACATCTGTTCTCATCTGCGCACTTTCTGTTCATTATAAACAATTGTGTGACAATTCATTAAATAAACACATGTTTGTACATTCATACTTTGTCTGGCTGTCCACCTAGTCGCTTGTTGCCATAATAGGGTCCGAAAAATAATATATATTTACTCGCCTCACCGTCTTTGCGTGTGTGCGTCCGCATAATCTATAATGACTATTTTAGCCCTAAGCGGGTGGTGTGGAAATATTTTCACATGAGCCATACTGGCTGGCCACGCAAAGTATCGTGGCATTTCACACTGTCAATCTCCTGCTGTCGGTTAAGGGTTGTCAATATCTACTGTGAAGCGCCCAGCTTGTAAAGTGGCATCCCTTCTCGCTGAGGTGTACATACTCATTTATGGCATTCTTCTTCAGCGTTTTTTTTTCTCAAACTCTCGCTGAAACTCTCTTGTAGTAGGTCTGTAGCCCTACTAGATGTCCAACAGAATGTAATCCAGAGAATAGAAATGAGCTGTGTCTCCAGTTTATTTGCGCCAATGGTCCTAAATTACTCTTTACATCATATTAAGCAAAAATTTTCATTTATTTTTGATTATTCGATCCTGTTTATAACGTTATTTATTGTTTCTGGACCTTCCATTTGTACAGTCAGCTTGTTTGTTGTAAAATATGGTTCTTTCTTATGGAAACAGGTAACATTTAAAAAAAAATATTATTTAGAAACAGCTCAACTTTCTATATGTGGATTCACATAACTTGAAAAATATGGATATCTTTGTCACAGTCGGTGTCAGCACACTGTACGAGACTACTTTATAATTAAACAATGAAAATATAAATAACCAGTATCATGAAACAATAGGTTGTAAATGCGAGTTATAGAGTAATTAATGGCAAAACAAATATTACATCCTTTCTTCAAATGTTAAATAACTCACCATGTATAATGCGGACGTTTTGCTATGTGCTTTTCTCTCTATTTGTACATCCCAGAGATCATGGCTCCGTACTATTGAGATACATTTCGAGTCAGACCTTATGAACCATACCTGGTTTTAATCACACCTACTGCCTTCTGCTATTTTTCTGTATTTGCGCGATGCTTTCTATTTATATTAGTCACTAATTTCGCAATGAATATATATCAATCGTTAATACTACCTACCCGTTTGTACGGATGAGAGATGGTCAATTACAGCGAACATAGAAAAGAGAATACATGATTTTGAAAACAATTGTTACAGACCAGTATTGCATTTCCATTATCCAGAAAAAAAAACGAACATAAAAACATAAAATACACCATATGCAACCGACAACATATATGCGAGAAACTAAATAAATAATCTATCAGTTAGATATGTACAATTCATGTCAGTATTGACCAGACTCGAAAGTGTGCAGTATGGTCATGTGATAAGAGGATAAATGTTCCAGTGTTGGGTAAAAACCCTAAACAGGAAGGAGGTGGCTGGAGTAACACCGGGCAAATGTCAAGATAAACAAAAATAGGTAGATGTGTTACCAAAATAAAACATAACACAACCTAACAACGAGTTACAGGGACAGACGACGTTTCGACTATTAAGCCATCATCAGGACAAACGAAAGACAACGGTACAACGAATCTTACATGGAAACAAACGTGGTTGATAGGGAGGAAAGAGGAGGAGAGATAGTGAATAGATAGTGGAGGAAGTAAATAGGGAGCGGCATATTGGGGAGGAAGAGAGTATGGGGAGAAGAAGTGAGGAGAGAAAGTGCACGGAAGGAGGTGGTGGAGCGAAAATGGATAAGGTGTGGTAGCAAGTAAAATAAGATAAATGAGGATAAATTAAGATACTTACCTTAAAAATGGCAACAGGCAATGAGTATTAGCATACAGTCGTGATGGAAACGCAAAAGAGGATGGTACGAGAGATCAGATGTGAGAGAGAGAGAGATGGAGATGAACAAGAAAAAAAAGAAAAAAGGAGAAAATAAAGAAACGACCGAGCAGATATGGGCAGTGGAGAGAAACTATAAGTAGGAGTAGATAATGGTGGGAAGAAAATACAGTGATAATACAATGATGTATGCAAGTGAGAGTAAAATATAGGTGATAATATGTAAAAAAGGAAGAAAAAAAACAACTTATCTGATACGTTGAGAACTGGCTAGCTTGAGACCAACAGTCACACTGGTGGGTCAGGGTCAATGGACAATGAAAGCTAGTGAGGCAGTAGCGTCAATAAAATACCAACATGCCAGATTGTCACACCACAGGAAACAAGAGGACTACAGAAATAGCCGCAGGGAAGAAAGATCGATATAGATAATGATCTAGTAGTACGACGAGAGACCAACTGAAATAATAGGCGAACCAAGCCATCAATAAGATTCTATTGTATACATATCGTGAGTAGAGGATTCGACACAGGAATCGTAGAGGAAATTAGTTGTTAAATTGTGTATACCAGCATAGGAACAAAAGTGGTTATATATTCTAGAAGATAGATTGTAAATTTGAGGAAAGCTGCCGGGTAATCAGGCTTGATAGATTGCGAAATGAATATTTCAAGGAAAGAATGAGTATAACATATTGTACATAATACATAGAGAGAACAGATCAAGTGGTTTGGCCACATTATGAGAATGCATCACGAAAAGTTGCCTGTACAAGCATATAACCAAATGAGATCAGGTTACAAAGGCAGAGGAAGACCACGGAAAAGATGGATAGAAAACGTCAGGGACATCCTGTACAGACACGGTCATAACACAGCCGAGGCCACACATCTGGCTTTAGAACGCAAGCTCGAGCTCCAATCACCCCTACGATTAACGGCAAGAGTGGATCACAAAACACCTGGGGAAAGACAATAGACAATAGAATGTAACTGATCCAAAAGTTGAATGCATATATTCTGTAAAGAGGTTGAAAGTTATACGAAAGAATCCTATCGTCACGGATGAGTGAACTAACGTACCAAAGAGTGAACCAACATGTGTTGAATAATGCAGGTCAAATTCCGGGGAAGCTTTGCTCATAACAGTATTTTCAGTAACCTACTATTATTTGGAAGTGTGTTAAAATAGTTTGGGCATTTTTGTAAATACTAAATGTGCGTTGTGCATTAATTGAAATAGTACAGCGATCATACAAGGATTTTAGTTGATAGAAAGGAAATAATAGTATTGATTAGCCAAATTTAGAATTAAACTTGGTGTGATATGTCTTCCATGATTATGTGACAAATATAGAGAACATAACTTGAAATAGGAAAGGATATGAATTAAATGAATTCCATTTGAAAAGTTGATAAATTAAGTGGAGTTTTGAATTGTCAATTGTATTATGATTATATAATAACGAACCCACTCGGGAATGAGAAAAAGTCAACCATTCTTCTTCTTTCTGTCCTCATGTACCTTTCGGTGTTGATGGGAGAGTGAGTGTACTGTCTTTTGACCTAATATTTGCCTCTTCTGCTGTTATATTTCCGAGTGTCTCTAACACACTATCTATCCACCTTTTACGAGGGCGTCCAATAGGTCTCCTATTTTCGTATCGTTTGTTAAGTGTTTTTTGGATAATACTTTGCTCTTTCTGTCTGGTTATGTGGTCGTACCATTTAACTTGTTGTTTCTGTATGTATTCTATTGTTGGCTTGATCCATAATTGTTTCCTTAGTGTTTCATTCCTGATTTTGTCTCTCAAGCTAACTCCAATCATACGTCTCACACATTTCATTTCAGTGGTGTTAATCTTATGTATTGTTCTAGAATCTAATGTCCAAGTTTGACACTGATAACACAATATTGGTAAGAAAATGGTGTTGAAATGCGCTTTCTTTGTTTCTAGTGTAATATCTTTGTTTCTTAGTAAAGGTGTTAATTGACCTATGATCTGACAGGCCTTATTACATCTTGCGTTTATTTCTGCTTCTTGTTTGTTGTCATGTCTCAATGTGCTGCCCAGATATTTGAATTCATCTACTTGTTTTAGTTGTTTATTATTTATCTGTATGTTGATGTTCTCCTTTTCTCTTGCAATATTCATTACTTCTGTTTTGTCTATGTTGATTTTCATTCCAAATTGCTTGCCTGCTGTGTCTATTATGCTTAGGTGGTCTTGCAGGTTTTTAATGCTGTTGTGGAATAAAACCTGGTCGTCTGCAAAAAGCAGTTCATTTGCTTCATTAGAATTTGCTGTTTTGTTTATATGGTCCATGTATGTAATAAAAAGTAGTGTAATAAAAACACATCCCTGCTTTACTCCTGTGCTAATCACAAAGTCCACTGTGTAGCCTGCAGCTGTTCTTATAGTGCAGCTTCTGTTGTTATAGAGACTTCTACAAACTTTAATTAAATGTTGGCATACTACATAAATTTTTAGTGTTTCCCATAATTTTTCTCTGTTTACTCGGTCAAATGCTTTCTCCTGATCTATGAAGGATATGTATAAATTTTGGTTGTATTCTATTGACTTCTCTGCCAACTGTTTCAGAATAAATATTGCATCAGTACATCCTCTGTTTCTTCTAAAACCAATTTGTGTATTGCTAAGTTGTTGTTCTATTACAGGTCTCAGTCTTTTCTCTACTATTTTTGCATATAGTTTTCCTGCATGACTTAACAAGGAAATTCCCCTGTACTGGTTACAGTCTCTTTTGCTGCCTGTCCTTTTCCATATTGGCACTATGATAGCTTTTCTCCAGTCTGTTGGTGTCTTCTGTTGCCTCCAAGCTGTGTTAAAAATTCTGTGTAGCCAATATAATCCTGTTTCTCCTGCTGCTCTTATAATGTCTAGTGGTATGTTATGGAAAATAGGAAATTACTACTTTGAGATTATAGAGGAGTGACTATTTAGTCTGAAGCAAACTTCATTAGGGTTCTAGAACTAGAACAGCTGATTGAAGTGAAATTTGAAAGAACAAATGGCTTTGATGAAATAATTATAAGGAAGAAATTTATCATTGAATGTTGCGAATATAATTGAACTTTACGTAACAGAAATCATAAATCTAAAAATAGACATTTTTGTGTAAACAAAGTAATCTGACTGCATGGTAATCTTCTACATAAACAAAAAATAGGAGTGACCAACTTAAGGATGTGTAGATTTATGTAAATTATAAATATTAAGTTGATACAATTATAGTAGAATTTAGGAACGTAAGGAGTGTGGTCTTCGATTTCATTTAGTTGTATTGACGTCCTGAATGGACTCACAACTAAATCATCATCCATTTGAATAGGCTGAGAAGCTAGTCAAGAATTTGAGTAATAGAGCCTCAATAACCACACCAGAAAGTAATTGTTATTCTGGAGGCATCTAAATTGCCATTAATGAGAATTTCGGTTCGTTTGTAGAATATAGTTAGTAGAGAAATAACGAATAATTTTTCCGACGACAGTTGCCACGTTTATCACAATATTTAGTCATACGATTGCTAGATGCCACTATGAAACCTTATGCAAAAAACCTGCTGGTGTTTTTTTTTCAGAAGACACATGTTGATACGTGCTGATCCAGATTGTAGATGTCATTATGAAACCTTATGCAGAAAACCTGTTGGTATCTTTATTTCCAGAAGACACATGTTGAGATGTATTGATCCAGACATATTGCAGACATTAACGGAGTAGGCTGTTGATTTTTACCATAGGAACCATCCGGGCAAGAATCTGTTATACATAGAAGGAACTTGCAGAAAACGGCCTCGCAGATTTTAGAGACAACCTTGTCTTCATGACTTCGAACTTTATTTTCGTGACACACTCGAGTATATTCATTCATACTAAAATTAGAAGAACCAAATTGACATTTTCGGAACAAAACTAAATTAACTAGGAACTTGGATACATAGTAACGTAGGAATAGACACATAAGAACCTTTAGACATTCAGCATATAGATATAAGATCCTGAGACAATATACTTACGTTTTGTTTCATACTACCTGGAGACCAAGTCTAAAACTAACATTGACTTTTATTAGTTAATTAATTCTTAGATGTTAGATTAGTATTAGATAATTGTGAATATGATTAGAAATAAGAAAGAGGACTGACATTGTTGAGTCACACTGTTTTTCACATGAGACAAGAATGGAATTCCAACGACAATATTGACAAATTATTACATGTGAGTATTGACCTTTGCATTTTTTGTATTGATGATTTGATGTGTACGATATTTATATTCTATTCTAAACAACTCATTTATCCATCCATCCAGAAGTATATATTAATATCAATAAACACTGTAAGACCTGTGAACCAGGGGATTTTGTTGTTTCATATGAGTGTTAAAGGAATTAGAGGTAAGTTTTGAGGTATTCACCAGGCTCTAGATTCCACGAAGACATAGTTGTCGCGGACGATGTTGTTGCTGTTCGTCCATCACAAGTAATGATGACCATTTGTTACATCAAATTTTGAAAATTCAATTTTAGTTATGTACTTGATTATGAGTTCGTAGATGGCTAATGAGCCCTATTCGAGCTGTAAATGTCATTGGACAGTTAGGACATGGAATGACGACTGTAGACGGATTTTGTTCTATCCGTGACTTTCTAGCTGCTCTCCGCTGTTGAGCTGCTGCATTTCTCTTCTTTTCACAAGATGATGCGCTCTTTTTATTATTTTAGAACGCCATGTAGATTTATTTTGTGCACGTTCTTCCCATGTATCGTGGTCTATTTCAAAGGCTTTCAGTGAGTTCTTGAACGAGTACTTGTAGCGCTTCCTTTGGCCAGTTTGAGATCGTATACCCTTCTCTAGTTCACCATAGAGAAGTATCTTTGACATACGATGGTCTGTCATACGCACCAAATGACCTGTCCAACGAATCTGTGTCTGCATCAGGATCGTGCCAATGCTGGAGATACCAGCTCTATCAAGGAAAGTGGCATCTGGAATCTTGTCTTGTCATCTGATGTTCATAACTTTTCTGAGACAATGTGTATGAAAATGATTGAGTTTTTTCACATGACGTCAATATACAGTCCATGTTTCGCTAGCGTATAACAGCACTGGAAGTACCACTGCTCTGTAAACTTTCAGCTTAGTCTGTAGGTTAATGCAATTTCTACGCCACACATTTGCGTACAATCTGCTCAAAGTACTGCTTGCTTTGGCGATCCTTGTATACACTTCATCATCAACGTTGGCATTTTGTGATAACGTACTGCCTAGATATGTGAATCTATTCACAACTTTCAGTGCTACACCATTTACCTTTATGCAGGGCTCGAGATAGCTTTTGCCAAGTGCTGTTTGTAACATGACTTCTGTTTTCTCTGTGTTAATGGTAAGCCCAAAGTTGGTACAGGCTTTGGAGAATCTGTCTATAATACATTGTAGATCAGTCTCAGTGTTGACATTTAGGGCACAGTCATCAGCAAATAGAAGATCCCTGATTGTGTGTGATTTAACTTTGGTTTTTGCTCGAAGCCGCCGAAGGTTTACCAATTTTCCGTCTATCCGACAGGTGATGTTTATTCGCAGGTCTAGATCTCTGAAAACATCATCCAACATAGCAGAGAATATGATGCTAAATAGGGTAGGTGCTAATACACATCCTTGTTTTACTCCATTTGAGACAGGAAACTTTTCATATAACTCTCCATCATCCTGAACTCTAGCTTGCATTCTATCATGCAATTGCTGCACCATTGAGATAAATGTATGCGGGCATCCATACTTTGCAAGAATCTTCCACAGACACTCTCTACTTACTGTGCCAAATACTTTTGAATGACAACACAACACAACACAACAACACAACAAACAACAACACAACAAAAACACAACAAACAACAACACAACAAACAACAACACAACAAACAACAACAAAAGTGAAGTACTACGATATACGACCATGAGATAGAAGCGACCACAGTAGACAGACGTAATTACAATGAATATAGAAAGGTCAAGCTTGAAGATACTATACGGTTGGCCGGTGCATTGTGATCGAATGCACGAAATGTATATTATCAGATAACCACCGTATTATTAACACTTCCTTACTATATTACTATACTTTGTGGTATATACTTACCTTTCTCCCCCCTCCCCCTGGTATAACACCACTGCTACTTCATAATATAACAGTAACATTGTCTGCACTTATGTGTGACAGAAACAACTTGTTACCGAAAACATATAGTTTACTGTCTGTCCTGGACAGACTAGTGTGACAGAAAGAAGATCTGCAGCGTCACAATAATTTGCGACGTAAGAAAATGCCTTTTAGGACTTACTGGAATACTGGTTCTGTGACCAGGTCTAAATCTGTGAAATACTGCTCGACATCAATCAGTTAACCAAAGCACTCCTTCACAATAATATGAGGTTTATTTACACAAGTTGATATACATCAATTAATAGCATCATACTCATAAGAGAGGAAAATAAATACAAGGCACAAGTCCTAATCTAGTCTTATTCGAGTCCGTCCTCAACTCTGCAGACTAATCCTAAATTATCTGCAACTGGGCAATAATATAATAATCGCCGATTACAAATTACGCTAACACATCCAGGAATTGCTTCACTCGGGTTATAAGCTAGGTCTTAGAGAGTATACACCTGACTGTTGCCAGACTAACTAGGACTTGCCTCTCCTGGGAGACAACTACTGACTGTCCGATACAAGCCTGATAGAGACTGACCTCTAACCTGGGAACTGACTCCGGGGACTGCTCCTGGGGACTCCTCTAGCTAAGTCTTTCTAACTTATCTCTCTCCTGCTAAAAAACTTCCGCCAATCAGAACTTATGGTTTTCTGTCTCCGCCTATCCTCTTCCGTTTCGACGACACGCAGACCCTACTCGGGAACTGTCATCTACGTTATCACCTGTCAAAACTCCTGCATGCGTTTATTATACCACGCGTAACGTTAGATATTCATCTCTGGTAAGAGGCTATGCCCCTAGCGTTACGTAACTTAATCGTCTTGCCAATTCTATTGTCTGGTTGTTGTGAGTATCCACAATTTGTCGGACTCTGTGTGAGTTTGTAGACACTCTTCTTATCCTAGTCCAAACATCCCATTGTTCTTCCTGAGGTATGGTATAGTAGCGTCACAATAGTTTTTTCTGCTTCTGTAGTTTCGTCGTGTATGCCTCCCGTGTCCGAGTGCGTAAGATGCAGACGTGTGATAAATAATATTGCCTTTAGCTAAGGCGTACTAGCTTGTCTCAGACTTTCTGTCTGACATGAGCGCGAACTACTCGTCTGCAATTTAAAGTATTAGTACCAACATTTACACAAGAGCAAAACATTCAATGTGTTGCATTTCACGCCGTCCATCTCTTGCTATCTGTGAAGGGTTCTCACTTCTTACTACGAAACCCCCTGCGTGTGAAGGGTTCCGCAACCATATACTATCACAATAAGTCCATATAATGTTGGTATCACTGCTACTCCATCAGTTTACATCACTGCTACTCCATCAGTCTATCGGTTGACATCAATGTTACTCCATCAGTCTATCGATTAAGTACATGCTGCTCAGCCTCTTCCAACTTCATGTTCAGAAGGTTTTCGATATCCTATGCTAATCGTATTCGTGGTCTGCCTTTTGTACTCTATCCAGAAACTTTTCTCTATATGATGATATATCAAAAACAGTGTGTCTCCTTTTATGCCGGCGTAGGGGACTTGCCGAGAAAGCCTTAAGTCGTATTTATGGTCTACTAGAAGTATAATGGTGTATTGTCGACTGCATGGTTGTCAATCATTTGCAAGAAGTATAATGTTGTATGGTTGCTTTCATGGTATACCAATACTAAGTCCTGTAGATATGGTACACCTTTAAAAAGAACGTCAGACAAAGTATACCACTAATAAGACCGGCAGACATGGAATACCACTAATAAGACCGGGAGACATGGTATACCACTAATAAGACCGGCAGACATGGTATGTCACTAATTCGACCTGCAGACATGGTATATCACTAATAAGAGCGGCAGACATGGAATACCACTAATAAGACTGTCAGACATGGTATGCCACTAATAAGACTGCCAGACACAGTATACCACTATAAGACCGGCAGACATGGAATACCACTAATACGACCGGCAGACATGGTATACCACTAATAAGACCGGCAGTCATGGAATACCACTAATAAGACCGGCAGACATGGTATACCACTAATAAGACTGCCAGACATGGTATACCACTAATAAGACTGTCAGACATGGTATATTACTAATAAGACTGTCAGACATGGTATACCACTAATAAGACTGCCAGACATGGTATACAACTAATAAGACTGCCAGACATGGTATACAACTAATAAGACTGCCAGAAATACAAGATATGGGCAACAAGCAAAACGAATGAAGTTTACTTAGCATATAAGACAGCATAGATTAACACCAAGAAAATAATCAAATCTGCAAAAAATAAGTCAAAAAAAGAATGTGGAGAAATGTTTAAAAAAGGATATGCAAAACGCACCAAAGGTGTTCTACAAGAAAGAACAAAAAATTAGAAGGAAATAAAAAGACACACACCAACAGAAATAATAAACGATGAACATGGCAACACACTACATAGGCACCAAGATATCATGGAAAGATCGGAAAGTTACTTCAATCAAATATTAACAATAAAATGAAGGAGAAATGATTACAACAAGAAATATAACAGAAGAATACCTAGAACCATACATCCTGAAATTCGAAATTAAAGATGTTGTTAAACATGCACCAAATAACAAAGCATAAGGAATAGACTTCATAACTATAGAACTAATAAAAATGCTAACAGGGACAGGTATAAGGTGGCTACACAGACTGTTCAATGTGAAATGGAAGACACAACAGGAGTGGAATACGGCGGTGATAAAACAAAAGACAAAAATAAATGGTCGGAGGGTATCCGACAAAGTGGAGGGTGCCGAAGTAACCGAACGAACACTTGGTAAAGCAAAATGAATTAAACTGATTACTAAAAACTCTTACCGTTTCTATGAATAAATTATATAAAAAAGGATATAAAAAAATACAATAAAACTACACAGGACAAATCTCAACGTATCGGTCCAAATGGAACCTTTTTCAAGAGACAAATAAACTTATAAACTAAACAATAATACACAAAATAGATGAGTGAGATTTTATCCAGCCATGTTTCTATATAAATATCACATGTGGGGGGGGGGTAGGATCAGACAGATTCACTGCCAAATGCATCGTGGCTATGTCAGGTCAGTAATGGGATATAGCCTTTCTCTCTCAAGTTCGCTGTGAGGAACACTACTATCTCTTCCCTAAACAGAGTGCAGAATCAGGCTATGAGACTAACCTGTGGAGGAATGCGATCACCATTCATAGCAGTATGTGAAATAGATGCAAATGTAGAACCACGGGATATCAGAATGAAAAGAGCACAAACGGAAGCGGTAGAAAGGTACAAGAGAAAAAAGAATGATGAACAAGACTATAAAACAAATACCTCGGATCACCCCCATGGGACAACTTGCACCAACCAACTATCCAAACACAATTATTAGATTAAACAGCTAATAAGGGAACACTACCAACAATCCTGAGGGCATGTGCCCTGGAAACTATAAACAGCTACCCATCATCAGCAATCAAGGCCTACACTGTTGGATCGGCCTTCAAGGTCACCTGCCTTACTGGATATGGTATCTATATTAGATAGTCTGATGGATCTACGAGTTATGTGTATCTTGTGGTGACAATTACCCAAATTATGAAACACAGGCTCAGGCCGTCAAGACAGCCATCGAGTTAATACACCAACAGTTTGATCTCATGGAACAAAAACCATTAAACATTAGTCATTTTTACAGACACATATGTCAGTTTTTAAACCACTTAAACATACCTCTTAGAAATAAGAAATGGGGTAAGACAAGGATGCATTTTATCACCAAGCCTATTTAATATCTACACAGAGAATATCTTTAAAAATATAGAAGAAATACAAGGATTCAAGATCAATGGGAAAATAATAAACAACCTTAGATATGCAGATGACACTGTTCTTTTGGCAGAAATTGAACATGAACAACAAAGATTAATGGATTAAGTCAATAAATCAAGTAATGAATATGGACTGGATATAAATATCCAAAAATAAAAACCATGATAATCAGCAAAGACACAGAAGAACAGGAGGTAAACATAAACATACAGGAAGAGAAACTGCAACAAGTAAAACAGTATCAATATCTTGGACACATAGTCAGAAATGATGGCAGATGTGAAACAGAAATTAAAAGGAGAATAGGAATGGCTAAAAGTACCGTCAATGACATGAGGAAATTATTAATATCTAAATAAATTACAAACACGTTAAAAATGATAATTATAAAATGCTACATCTATTCCATATTAATGTATGGCTCAGAAACATGGACACTAAATAAACAATTAGAAGACAAAATTGATGCATTTGAGATGTGGATATATAGAAGAATAGGGAGAACATTATGGAAAGAGAAGAAAACAAATAAAGAGGTGCGAAAGACACTTAATATGAAGAAAGATGTAATATCTATTATTACGCTCTAAATATTTTATGTGGTTCATGTTTATTTCCTTCAATTGTTCCCCTTTCTTAAACAGTGTTGCGCATTATATTTGTTTCCTTCTTGTCTCACGTAGCTTTCTTTATTCTTCTAAACATTCACATCTCAGAGACATCAATATTCTGTTTTCTAGTTCTGTGTTCACTATCTGTGTATCTGAGCCAATAATTTATGTAAAGTACATATGTATTTTAAAAATGTGTGTAGATGTTCAAATCGTTTATTACATGGATTTACTGTCCTGATCATGCTGTGGTCAGGGGAAACGAAAGAGCCGATGTGCTGGCTGTTAAAGCTTTGGTGAAAGGTACTGTGATAAGAGACAGGATTGAATTGATTGATGATGATGATGGTGTTCGTCCGTCGTAATCGACGATGACCAAAAACACATCCATAATAATAATACAATAAGTAATTTAAAAAAAATAAAGTTAATTGTGCGTTTTTAAATGACTAACAAGTCCAATGCGCGCATAAAATGTTCTTCTACAGAATTGACAACTGCAGAGGGTGTCTATGGGGCATTGATATGTTTTGTTTCTTTTCTACGTGTCCGCTTCTGTCTTGCAGCATCTTGTCTGGATTCTTCCGCCGCTAGTGCTCCCGTTCTAATGCTTTAACGTCATGCTGTTCTATCCTGAGCGAGGCTCTCCCAAGCGTCTACGTCAATGTTAAGATGTTTCACTGATGACTTGAGCGTAAGGATTGATTCACACTTTGTTCTCTTCATATTTAATTAGTTAGGATAAGTAAATAATTGGGTTTAGAAATGACTATCGCTGAAGTTGGTTTATAGTGTGGTAGAGTTGCGCTAATCGTCAACCACACTCTCTCTCCTGAGTTTTATCTTGGTCCAGTAGCAAGACAAAGTCGAGACAACTGGGAGAAAATCAGGTGCAGTGATGGCCAGAGTGTACTATGTGTCTACCTGTGCCCTATGCTATCCACACAGCTTTGCTTTGTACCCGTTGAGTTACCTGCCAACTTCGTTCGCGTATTTCGCCGCAAACATACTTTTTAAGCCTAGGTAGACAAAGCCTTTGTTAACAATGCTAGTCTGGCTTATATCTTCACACTGTGAGTGTCCATAATGGCTACAGTGTGTCGCCAAATATCACGTCGACTGTAACAGGTTGACACCGTGTGTTACGCCCCCTTATAACCAACATAAAACATTCCAAGGTTGAAACAGGCGTGTCTGACTCTAGACAGACAAATCCACCAACTAACAATTGATACCGTGTAAAAATATGGGAGACCATTGTGACATGGTGACTAAACCCGCCTCAGCGGCGAGAATAGGTCACCATATGAGATGTGTGTATCCGATTGACAATAACGAAAAAAACCATGTTTCTCCTTTGTCAACGCTCAAACCTTCTAATTAGCAATATTAAAGTGCGGAAACATATCCACTTATCACTTGAGTACACAATTAAACAAAACAACTAGCACAATCCACGAAATTCGAATCACATAAACAGTGAGACAAAATCGCGACTAGCATGGTCGCCATCTTGGACTGCACTTGGACTGGACTGAATTTATTAGAGCAAGCATGAATACCCTACGAGAAGACGAGGAGGAAGTCGAACGTGACAATGCACATATTCAGAGAATGATAGAAATGGAAGTGACTAGAGGTGATGAATGTGCTCCCTCTCAGGAAATATCAGAAGAACACGAAATCAGCAACTGATTTGGACACTGAGCTTTTAGATGGCTGACGGAACGGCAAGCATAGCTTGTAGACACTGTAGACACAATAATGTGGAAATGACCCCAGTGCTGTGATGCTTGTTCCTAATCATGAAAATCATATCGTTCTCATTTCATTTCTAAATTTAAGCCTTACCAGACTGATGAGGTGTTGACAAGGGATAACGTGGGCCGGGGAGAGAAGTGTGCTCATAATACTTTGTGAGAGATTTACTGAAGATTTCCTGGAGATTTACTGAAGATTTACTGGAGATTTACTGAAGATTTACTGGAGATTTACTGAAGATTTACTGGAGATTTACTGAAGATTTACTGGAGATTTACTGAAGATTTACTGGAGATTTACTGGAGCTTTACTGGAGATTTACTGGAGATTTACTGAAGATTTACTGAAGATTTACTGGAGATTTACTGGAGCTTTACTGGAGATTTACTGAAGATTTACTGGAGATTTACTGGAGCTTTACTGGAGATTTACTGAAAATTTACTGGAGATTTACTGGAGATTTACTGAAGATTTACTGGAGATTTACTGAAGATTTACTGAAGATTTACTGGAGCTTTAATGGAGATTTATTGAAGATTTACTGGAGATTTATTGAAGATTTACTAGAGATTTATGAAACATCAGGGTTGAGATTTGAGGAATTCGGTATAAAATGTGGGACTAGTAGAATTGAACAACTGCGCGGCAGAATGAAAAGCCTGGTCAACCAGCGAGACATGGAACCTTCGGTAAGCATACACTTCGTCATCTGCTGGAGCACCAATAGAGCCGGGGTGCAAAGATGTTGATTCATAACGAATAGTCAATCTATGTAATTCTAAATGTATCCAGACACACTAAGATATAACTGCATGTTCGTGGAATCAAAGTACGTGTTACATATATTTTGTTAATAGATCAGAGATTCAAGCTTATTTTCCATTTAAAAAATAAACTCGGGTATAATCAATAAATAATTGTAAAGAATGAATACAATTGTTTTCCGCTTCATTTCATAAAATTTTAAACCAGTTTTACTATGTTATCCTTATTATTGAGTGGTTTATATGTCGAGGACAGGGGGAGGGTTTCTTTGGGATCCATTCGGCACGTGGGGGGGGGGGGGGACATTTGACCTATGAAAGGAAATTCTGTTGGTGCATGTCAAAGTGTAGTCCACTATCAGATGGGTATTGCACCTGCACCCTTGAGAGATCCCCCGTGATGTCTATAGTGGCAATAATAGAAGTTTAATTCATTCATTACTTTTCTTTTTGCGCTGAAGTTAGCGCTAAGGGCAGTGATCAGATCTCTCCAATTCTGTCTGTTCATAGCTATTCTGTGCAGTTCTAGTGTGGATATTGATTGTTTTACTTCCTTTAAGAATTGTCCTTCGGAGTGGTTCTTTTGGTCTACTCCTAGCTCTTTTGCCTCTATGTATCCATTCAAGAGATTGGTGGTGTATTCTCTTGATGTCTGCGCGTAGGACATGTCCGATGTAGGACCAACGGCGTTTTATAATAACATCGGAAATTCTCTGATTTTATCATTCGATTTGAATTGACTCCAATGTGTTTTAATTATCCTGCGAAAACATTTGTTCTCGAAACTAAGTAATTTCTGTACTGAAGATAAAGAAAATTTCCAACTCTCACATCCATATGATAGCATCGGAATAACGCAGGAATTAAATAAGCGCATCTTCGTGTGTGTGCTGATTGACTGTGACCTCCAGAAAATTAGATAATATGTTTAAGGAATTTGAAGATAATGTAATGCGAGTTGTAATCTGGCATGACATCACCGTCGAGTATTACTTTCCTTCCTAGATAGAAGTTTACTGTCACAACAATCTTGTAGGAATGCATCACTGTTATTCCCCATCTGAATCCCATGGCGATTCTATGAATTCTAGCGTCTTCCTGAAAGCAAATGACCAACACCAAAAACGTCGTAAAGAATGACACAAACATGACATTTCTTTCTTATGCTGCTCCGGACAGACGCTATTGACCTGTCAACTTTAAAGGTAGACCATCTAGGAGACGATAAGCTCTAATTACAAACCACATGTTTTCTAAGTTAAAATAGTGACGATAGAAAGGCTAGGAGAAACAACTGCGAAAACAAGTATACTGCAGCATTTCAATTTGTTCTGATTGAGCAAAGACTACGGAAGCACATCCAGAGAGAACAGTAGGCAGAAGTCGGATATAGCGGATATATGTCCGCATCATTGGATGCCACGCATACCCCCCACCCCCAATATCAAACAAAGATTTTGATGGATGGAATGATGTCCTGTCTAGGAATCCCACCGCACGCTCATGGCGTCGGGCTCTTAGCTTCGACAGAGCACACCCAAGAGAGCTGAATCCTGACATACAACTATTAACCCCAGTATTTTACACATATAACTGGTCCTCTAGAATATCCCTCCAGACGTTTGTCCGTCTCAGAATATAAAAGTGTATGACATTTTCTATTCCTTTCTTGCCGACTTCGAGCGAGTAAATGATTAATATTTATTCCTTCTCGAGTTAATTTCTGAAATCGATCTATGTGTTTTCCATGAGTTCATTTATTAATATTCACCAGCTTATATTTCCTGTGTATCCTTGGACTTCGTCTGACTGTGGATATTTGTGACCCCATCATAACAATGTTCGCTAATATCCATATCCTTGTTCACTGTTTTAGTTTATGGTTCCCAAACACGAAACTCCCTTATCCCATCTACACTTCCAAATATCTCCCAACAACGATGTATATTGAGATGTCTTCTTTAACTGTCGCTAACAAACTATATATGACTTGTCATGTCTTCTTCAACTGTCGCTCACAAACTATATATGACTTGTCATGTCTTCTTCAACTGCCGTCAATTAACGATATATACCCTGTGTTCCATTATTCAACTGCCGTCCATCAACGATATATACCCTGTGTTCCATTATTCAACTGCCGTCCATCAACGATATATACCCCGTGTTTCCTTATTCAACTGCCGTCCATTAACGATGTATACCCTGTGTTCCATTATTCAACTGCCGTCCATCAACGATATATACCCTGTGTTCCATTATTCAACTGCCGTCCATCAACGATATATACCTTGTGTTCCATTATTCAACTGCCGTCCATCAACGATATATACCCTGTGTTTCCTTATTCAACTGCCGTCCATTAACGATATATACCCTGTGTTCCATTATTCAACTGCCGTCCATCAACGATATATACCCTGTGTTTCATTATTCAACTGCAGTCCATCAACGATATATACCCTGTGTTCCATTATTCAACTGTCCCTCACCAACTATTTATGTCTTGTTATGTCTTCTTCAACTGTCGATCAAAAACGATTTATCTCTTGTGATTTCTTCATCAACTATCGCTCATCAGTTCTATGTTAATATGAGTGTAGTATTATTTTTTCTATTTGATGTTTATGTTGTATGTTGTTATGTTATGTTATGTTATATTATGTTATGTTATGTTATGTTATGTTATGTTATGTTATGTTATGTTATGTTATGTTCCTCCAGGGCCATAGGCGGCGCATAGGGCAGAAACCATAGCTTTCCATTTATGTCTTTGTGTTGCCAGGTATTTCAATTCCTGCGTGTTGTTTAGGTTCATTGACATGATTTCTCTTTTAATGGTTCTTCGTAGAGTTTCTCTAGTTCTCCCTCTTCTTCTTACTCCAGGTGGCACCCAATATAGTGACTGCTGGGGAATTCGTACGCTGTTCATTCTGAGAACATATTGTATGTTGTAATGGTTATGAAAAGTTTGTGTTTTGACAGAAGTTGTGAGTTTTGAAGTTTCTCTTCTGTCTTGTGTTTGATTTGTATCTTTGACTGGAATTGTGAAGTTTGATGTTTCTGAGAAGTTTGAGCTGTCTGTATTACTGGAATTGTGATTTATTTGTTGTATATTATAATGGTTACGAGAAGTGTCAGTTGTATGTTTGACTAGAGTTGAGAAGATGTGGTTCTCTGTTGTGTGTTTGAGTTGTATGTTTGACTAGAGTTGAGAAGATGTGGTTCTCTGTTGTGTGTTTGAGTTGTATGTTTGACTAGAGTTGAGAAGATGTGGTTCTCTGTTGTGTGTTTGAGTTGTATGTTTGACTAGAGTTGAGAAGATTCGGTTCTCTGTTGTGTGTTTGAGTTGTATGTTTGACTAGAGTTGAGAAGATTTGGTTCTCTGTTGTGTGTTTGAGTTGTATGTTTGACTAGAGTTGAGAAGATTCGGTTCTCTGTTGTGTGTTTGAGTTGTATGTTTGACTAGAGTTTTGAAGATTCGGTTCTCTGTTGTGTGTTTGAGTTGTATGTTTGACTAGAGTTGTGAAGATTTGGTTCTCTGTTGTGTGTTTGAGTTGTATGTTTGACTAGAGTTTTGAAGCATCGGTTCTCTGTTGTGTGTTTGAGTTGTATGTTTGACTAGAGTTTTGAAGATTCGGTTCTCTGTTGTGTGTTTGAGTTGTATGTTTGACTAGAGTTGTGAAGATTTGGTTCTCTGTTGTGTGTTTGAGTTGTATGTTTGACTAGAGTTTTGAAGATTCGGTTCTCTGTTGTGTGTTTGAGTTGTATGTTTGACTGGAGGAGAGAAGCCTCAGATGTATGTGGCAGGTCGAGATGATTTTCAGTTGTCTGTTTGACTGAAGTTGTGAAGTTTTTGTTCTACGTTTTCCCCATTCTATTGTGTTGCAATGGTTATGAGAAGTTTGAGTTGTCTGTATATCTGGAACTTTGAGTCTCTGTTGTATGTTGTATTGGTAATGAGAAACTTGAGTTGTCTGTATATCTGGAACTTTGAGTCTCTGTTGTATGTTGTATTGGTAATGAGAAACTTGAGTTGTCTGTATGTCTGGAACTTTGAGTCTCTGTTGTATGTTGTATTGGTAATGAGAAACTTGAGTTGTCTGTATATCTGGAACTTTGAGTCTCTGTTGTATGTTGTATTGGTAATGAGAAACTGAGTTGTCTGTATGTCTGGAACTTTGAGTCTCTGTTGTATGTTGTATTGGTAATGAGAAACTTGAGTTGTCTGTATGTCTGGAACTTTGAGTCTGTTGTATGTTGTATTGGTAATGAGAAACTTGAGTTGTCTGTATGTCTGGAACTTTGAGTCTCTGTTGTATGTTGTATTGGTAATGAGAAACTTGAGTTGTCTGTATATCTGGAACTTTGAGTCTCTGTTGTATGTTGTATTGGTAATGAGAAACTTGAGTTGTCTGTATGTCTGGAACTTTGAGTCTCTGTTGTATGTTGTGTTGGTAATGAGAAACTTGAGTTGTCTGTATATCTGGAACTTTGAGTCTCTGTTGTATGTTGTATTGGTAATGATAAACTTGAGTTGTCTGTATGTCTGGAACTGCGATGGCTTTGTTGTATGTTATAATGGTTATGAGAAGTGAGCTCTGTCTATCTGTCTGGAGGAGAGAATTTTCAGAAATATGTGGCTGGTCGAGATTATTTTTGATTGTATGTTTGATTGGTGTTGTGAAGTTTCTGTTCTTGTTCTTCGTTTGACTGCAGTGTCAGTTGTATGTAATTTGAATAGAAATGTGTTGTGTTCATTCTATGTTGTAGCAGTTATGAGTATTTTGATTTGTATGTTTCACTGAAAATATCACTTGTAGGAAACAATGGCTAGTTATCAGGAGACGTCTGCATAATTATGAATAATTTTACAAACATATGGAGTTCCACGACATCTGATAAGCCTATGATATACGCAATAGTCAATGAGCGGTAAGAAGATTATTTTCAAATCCACTAGGAAGTGAGACATGGATGTGTACTATCCCCCATATTGTTTATAACATACATAGACAAAACCTGCAAAGTAGCAAAGACAACGGGAAAAAGCAGTCTGAATGATAACTTAAACGAATTGATATTTGCAGACGACCAAGAACTAGTAGCATCATCAAAAGAGCAACTACAATTAAAAATAGTCATGTTACATCAAGTTAAACATAGAAATACCCAAATAGTGAAGATAGGAAGAACAGAAATAAACACCAACATATATATATATATATATATATATATATATATATATATATATATATAAATATATATATATATATATATATATATATATATATATATATATATATATATATATATATATATATATTGGAAAGAAAAGACTTAAACAAGTGACACCATCCACATATTTAGAAACCAATATAACAAAAGACGGCAAGAGCAGTAAAGAAATACTCAATAGATGCAGTAAAGCATACCACACCTTAGGGCAAACGACACCAATCATCACAAACAAAAATGTAGATTTAAACAACAAAATAACACTGGTCAAAACGATAATTATGCCAACCGTGTGCTACCAATGCCAAACATGGACAACGACAGCACAATACAAACGTAAATAAGTGACAGCTGAAATGGCATACTTACACAGATTCCTAACAATATTGCTAATATACAGAATGAGGAATGAGGAAATTAGACAAAGAACCGGTGCCATTCCAATTTTCAGAGTCAATAGATCAAATGATTTTCACACATCATCAGACTACCACCACAAAGCATGCCACAACAATGCTACACATGCTATGCTACACAAAGATATATATATATATAGATAGATTAGATAGATAGATAGATAGATAGATAGATAGATAGATATTTAGATAGATAGATAGATAGAAGATATATATTTATATATATATATATATATACATATATATATATATATATATATATATATATATATATATATATATATATATATATATATATATATATATATATATATATATAGATATATAGATAGATAAATAGATAGACTGACAGACAGACAGACAGACCGACCGACCGACAGCCAGACGGACACACATACAGACAGACAGATAGATAGACAGATAGACATATAGACATATAGACAGATAGACAGATAGATAGATAGACAGATAGACAGATAGATAGATAGACAGATAGACAGATAGATATATAGATCATGTCTTGTGTCTGTTGTGTGTTTAATGGTTTTGCGAATTGTATGTTTGATGTGAATTGTGAAAATTATTTTATATGTTTTATGTTTGAATGTTGTGTCACGTGTTTCTTTGGTAATATTACGTTTCAGCCGTCTGTATGTCGTATTAAATTCAATAAGCATGTAGGTGACCATCTGCCCGACTGACCCACAGGTCCGAAATAACGTGCGTCAGTCGATATTTTTTTCTTTTTTTTACAAATCAATCCTCTAACTGGAACCACAAGCATAAATTACGCGTTTAAAATGATCCTGCTCCTACTACTCTGTAACAGCAGAAGAGCGTCCACGATATCTCCTGGACATAGGTTCCTGTTTTCAAAGATATTCACAAATACATATCTTGATCCGAACATTGTAGCGTGTGAGGGAGGACCTAATCGTTGTCACACATTGAATTGAAAAGACATTTTTTATGAATTGATTATTTTTTTATGAAATACACTTTCGTCAATTTGTATATTTCGTGTCCATATATATATATATATATTACACAATACAGTAGATACATTTTATAATTGTAAACAGATTTAATAAAATATCGCATCAAAATGTAGTGTTTAATAAATACATCACATCAAAATTTAGTGTTTAATAAATACATCATACACAAATTTAGTGTTTAATAAATACATCACATCAAAATTTAGTGTTTAATAAATACATCAGATCTTCTTCTTCTTCTTCTTTCGTTCACTTGAAACATGTCTATATCTGTAATTCTGTCTCCTTAATAAAACTCACTGTCTTTTGTAGTTCATACAGTGTCCCATTGAGTTTTGATTCCAGTGTTGCTTCCTCTGGCCAATATGTCTGCCTCAGCATTTCATGCTCAGAACACTCTTGAAGTATATGTTTGGCACTCTGTGCTGCCTGTCCACATGTACACATGGCTGTGTTGCCAATCTTGAACTTTGTATACATGTGACTGCGGAGTCGGTTGTGTCCTGTTCTGAGACGTAGAATTATAACTTGTTCTGGTCTGTTCATAATATGATAGTCATCTTGTGTTGGCGTTTGTGGCTTTCTTATTGACTTGATCATCTGTTTTTTCTGATGGTAGGTGATTGGTATATCTGGTTGGTCTTCGGCAGCACCTTCCTTAGCCAGTTGGTCTGCTTTTTCATTTCCTGGTATTCCACAGTGAGAGGCTTTCCACTGCATGGTTACCCTATACTGGTAAGACAATTCGCTAAGTAGTTTTTTCAAGGCTGTTAGTTTTTCAGACTGGAGAGCTTGAAGCACTGACCTTGCATCTGTCAGGAATACCACAGGCTGTAGATCAGAGCTGGAGTTCAGCAGTTTTTTAGCTGCCACACTAATTGCCTGGATTTCTGCATCATAATTATTGCAGAATTTTCCTGTCGGTGTTCTGATTGTATCTCTAGGCTTGTGTGGATATTCTATATATACACCTGCACCTCCATTCCTCACGGCATTCTGTGCTGACCCATCTGTGTATACTCTGACCCATATATCTTGTGGATATTCCTCATCCAGGAAACTGAGGGTGACTGTCCTTCGCTGCACACTGTTCTGTTCGTCCTCGCTTAGTATTCCTTTCACATGGGTCTGAATGTATATTGGCATCCCATGCCTTTCACTCCACGGGGTTTGTTCTGGTACAGGCCGTAAGGGGCTGTCAACTTCAGGTAGGTCTGTAAGTTGTCTGCGGAGTCGTTTAGCTTGATGGATAAAGCTGCTTCTTTTCAGTCGTCCCATTGCTAGATTTTGGAATCTTTCCTTCATTGGATGACTTGGCATACACTGAAACTTTTCTGCCTGAATGAGTACTTTTGTGTCTCTGCGTTCGCCAAGTGTTTGCATTCTTCCCATTTTCTGCATCTCTGCTATGGGTGTTGATTTCATTGCTCCCAACATTATTCTAAGTGCCTGGTTTTGCACTTTATCTAGATCTTGTAATGTGGTGTTTGATGCAGGACACCATGCTGCTGAACCATATTCCAGGTGTGGTCTTATGCCTTGCTGGTAAACTTTACTGAGTATATTCCCACTGGCTCCCCATGTGGTTCCACTTAGTTTTCTCAGGATAGCTAACTTCCTCCTGGCTTTTGTTGTTGCTTTGTTTATGTGCTGCTTCCATGTCAGTTTATCATCAAAAGTAACTCCGAGGTATGTGGGTTGTTTGTCTTCTTTCAAGAGCTCTCCATCTATTTTGATATGACCGGCTTTTTGTTTTGGTGAGAGGGTAAAAAGTGTAGTGCTGCACTTATCTGTGTTAATGCTGACGCACCATCTATTAGCCCATAAGGTTAGGGCATCGATAGCTCTTTGTATTTGTTTAGTGGCCACTGTCGCATGTTCTTCTGTGCACCAGATCACCAGGTCGTCAGCATACATTGCCACTTTGATCCCGTGTGGTAGTTCAGCAACTAGGTCATTGATGTAAACCAAGAAAAGTGTGGGCGACAGGACTCCTCCCTGGGGGACTCCATGACGCAGTAGAACTTTCTTGCTCTTGCGACCATCTAATTGTACCCTGGCTCTTCTATTATGCAGGTATGTTTTTACCCATTTGTACATTCTTGAGCTAACCCTGCAATTTCGCAATTTCTTTAGGAGCCCTTCTTTCCAGACCTTATCAAATGCTTTCCTGAGGTCTATCCATGCTGCTAGTACCAGTTTCTTTTCTTGGAAGGCATCCTCAATCTCTTGGGAGAGGTAGGTTGCCTGATCTTCAGTAGAGTAGCACTGTCTGAAACCTGCTTGCTGTGATACCAGAAGGTTTTCACTTTCAAGGTACCACTGCATCCTAAGATTGATAATGCGTTCCATTGTTTTGCATAGACAGCTTGTGAGGCTGATGGGCCTGTAGTTGGAGACTGTGTTGCCATCTTTTCCTGATTTGAGGAGTGGTATCATTATTTCTTCTCTCCACGCCTGTGGTACATTACCCGTGGACCAGCTTGTGTTAAAGATCTGCAGTAGCTTTGCTCTTGCTGCAATTCCCAGGTTTCTAATCATTTCATTGGACACTCCATCAGCTCCAGGGGACTTTTTCATTTTCAATTTGGATATTGCATGCTCCAGTTCTCTCATTGTGATTGGTGCCTCCATGACTTCAGGTATAGGTTCGCCTTGTCCAATGTTTTGCTGGTTCTCTCGAACCTCCTGTTGTTTGTCTGGGCTGACTTTGATGTTATTGTCTTCTGCAAAGGAATCTGCAAAGTAATCAGCTGCATGTTTACCTGTTAAAATGTTTCTATCTTTATAAAGTGTGATCCTGGTATTTCTCCCTGTACCTTCATCATTTAGTTGTTTTACAAGTTTCCATAATTTCCTAGTATCTCTTTCTAGGTTCAGCGACTCTGTTTTTTCTTTCCAGCTACTCCGTCTGGCTTGTAACTTGGCTCTTTGAAATTTAGCCTTTGTTTGCTGATATTTGTTGTGATGTTCTTGGCTAGGTTTGTTCTCAGCCTGCTGTCTAGATGTTTCCATCTCATTTTGCAGCTTTTCTAGTTCATCATTCCAGTATGGTTTGTAGTTTTTGCGTGCCCCCCTGGGTATGGTTTTACTAGCAGCATGTAGTATACATCTATTAAATTCACTCACTGCTCTATTGATGTCTTTGTCCAAGTTCATGTCCTTAGCTAGAACACTGGTTAAATGCTGGTACATTTTCCAGTCTGCCCTCTTATAGTTCCACCTAGTGAGCGTGCTGCTGTCCTTGGTAAATTCATTGTGGATTTCCAGAAATACGGGTATGTGGTCACTACCCCCAAGCTGCTTTCCAACGACACGTGTGATGTTCCATTCCAGGCCTGGTGAGTGGAATGCCAGATCTGGTGTAGAGGTGGTGTGCCATGCTCTCGAGTAGAAGGTTGGTGAGTCAGCTGGCTTGGTTTATAAGGATGAGATTATTTTCATCCTGCCAGCTCTCAAGTTCCTCACCTCTCTTGTCGATATGATCGTAGCCCCAGCTCTGAGAGTGGCTGTTGAAGTCACCACACACCATAAGTCTCTCTTTATCTGGAATTGTGTCTAGTGCCAATGGTTTATCATTTGGGCAGTAGTAGTTCAGGAGATGGAATTCTGCACTGTCTGTTTTTAGGTGGAGCATCTGGTATTCTGCCCCTTCCATATACACTTCCAGCTGACATGAGCTGATATTGTTTTTAACAAGTGTCAGAATTCCACCCTTTCGCCTGTCCTTTCGGTCAGATCGGTAGCACTGGTAGCCTCTGATTTTGAAGGCTATGTCGCTGCTGAGGTGTGTTTCTTGGATACTGCATATATTAACTTGTTCTTCACTGAGGACATTTTAAAGTTCCAATTTTTTGCTGTATCCATCTGTTTTACTGTTGACACCCTCAGCATTCCAGTGCATTATTTTTATTGGTCGTTTAAAGTTTGTTTGGCCAGTAGCTCTATTCCCTTGCCTCCTGGCTCCTCGAGGCAATTGAGAAGGACTTTCAGTAACTGAGGTTGGGCCCTTTCGAGGTATAGGGCCCGGCACCGTCCCTGCCTGAACGTCCGCCACAGGGCAGGCACCATAACTTTTTATAGATACAGACATGTTTCCATTGTGTTTTGTGCGTGGCATGCTGATTATCTGTGCGCCTTTTGGCTGGATGCCTCCGTCTTCAGCACTCTGCTTACTTGGGCAGGACTATGGTCCTGCTCGAATGGGACTGCCCGACCAGTCTTAGTTTCCAGCCCCTGATGACTGAACTAAGCCCCATCACCACGAAACGGTGCTGGTCTTGATGGGGACATCAGATCAAAATGTAGTGTTTAATAAATACATCACATCAAAATTTAGTGTTTAATAAATACATCAGATCAAAATCTAGTGTTTATTAAATACATCACTTAAAAATGTAGTGTTTAATAAATACATCAGATCAAAATCTAGTGTTTATTAAATACATCACTTAAAAATGTAGTGTTTAATAAATACATCACATCAAAATGTAGTGTTTAATAAATACATCACATAAAATGTAGTGTTCAATAAATACATCACATCAAAATGTAGTGTTTAATAAATACATCACATAAAATGTAGTGTTTAATAAATACATCACATAAAAATCTAGTGATTAATAAATACATCACTATCTATCTATCTATCTATCTATCTATCTATCTATCTATCTATCTATCTATCTATCTATCTATCTATCTATCTATCTATCTATCTATCTATCTATCTATCTATCTATCTATCTATCTATCTATCTATCTATCTATCTATCTATCTATCTATCTATATATCTATCTATCTATCTATCTATCTATCTATCTATCTCTATCTATATCTATCTATCTATCTATCTATCTATCTATCTATCTATCTATCTATCTATCTATCTATCTATCTATCTACCTATATACCTATCTATCTACCTATCTATCTATCTATCTATCTATCTATCTATCTATCTATCTATCTATCTATCTATCTATCTATCTATCTATCTATCTATCTATCTATCTATCTATCTATCTATCTATCTATCTATCTATCTATCTATCTATCTATCTGTCTATCTGTCTATCTGTCTGTCTGTCTGTCTGTCTGTCTGTCTGTCTGTCTGTCTATCTATCTATCTATCTATCTATCTATCTATCTATCTATCTATCTATCTATCTATCTATCTATCTATCTATCTATCTATCTATCTATCTATCTATCTATCTATCTATCTATCTATCTTTCTATCTATCTATCTATCTATCTATCTATCTATCTATCTATCTATCTATCTATCTATCTATCTATCTATCTATCTATCTATCTATCTATCTATCTATCTATCTATCTATATATCCATCTATCTATCCATCCATCCATCCATCCATCCATCCATCCATCCATCCATCCATCCATCCATCCATCCATCCATCCATCCATCCATCCATCCATCTATCTATCTATCTATCTATCTATCTATCTATCTATCTATCTATCTATCTATCTATCTATCTATCTATCTATCTATCTATCTGTCTTTTACATTATCTATCTCTGACTCTATACCTGTGGTGTCTATGTGTCACGGAAATCGGTGGCATGCTGTCTGTTAGTAGCCTGCAAGTGTGTGAAAACCACTTGATCTATTTTCACTTGATGTGTTCCAATACAGGTATTGTTTTGGTTTTCTGTCTGACGTTATCGTGTGTAATTCTATCTTTATATGACACCCCGAGTGGTTTTTTGTAGACACCCATTTCTACTTTTGACTATTTTTGTTTGTCCTGTGCTGTAATTGTAATCGTTTGGCAATGGTAGCACAGTGATTGAATAATAATAGTCTTGTATAATGAAATTTTAGTGTCTATTTTTTTCATTTTTGTTCTTAAAAATACGTTTCATCTGTCTTAGGATCTGGTATGTTTTGTTGCATATAATTTTTATCTCTTTACCGTTTACGTTTAACTGGATATCTTGCTTCCTAAGTAATTAAACCTTACCTGTGAGAGTATTAACCTATGAATTACGCTATGTCCCACCCAGTCCTGTTCTTTGATACCTAGCATAGTAATTATAGTCTTGCTAATTGTTTTCATATCATATCAGTTCTGGCAGTCGACCTTTCACACAGTGCTGATATATACTCTATATCACATCAAAATGTAGTGTTTAATAAATACATCAGATAAAAATGTAGTGTTTAATAAATACATCACATCAAAATGTAGTATTTAATAAATACATCACATCAAAATCTAGTGTTTAATAAATAAATCACATCAAGAATAAAACATACATTTTTAATTGAAATGTTATTTTCTTGAAATCTGTTAATGTAGACAGCTGAAATATTTTGTTGTATATTTATTGGTAGTGTATCATGTTCTGGATGTATCGATCAACATCACAGTTTCGGCTATGATGGATTTTCTTGGCAAATGTATCCCTCTGTATGTTTCCATAGTTTTATGAATATTCCAGATATTCAACTGTTAAATTAGATATCTGTTTTTAAATATTTACATATTTTATACTGTAACTGCAGAATGCAGTTAAATATATTTACAAAAACCTACACTAAAATATCGATTGGAACAATAATTTATACAACTTACATGAAAACGTATTTCTTGTATAGTTTATATACTTTAGTTGTTAGTTTATCATCGTAGTAGTACAGATGGAATGTTCAACTATTCTCAGATTTCCATTTCAGTATTTACAATATCACGATACGGCAATCAATTCCAGGTCTCTATAGATGAACCATCATGCTCTTTTTCTCAGATTGTTACATATTTCTGACACCACATTAAAAACCCAGCGTATTTATTAATCTAGATAAATACAACACACTTAGATAAATACAAAAAATTAGATCAATACAACAACATTAGATAAATACAACAAAATGTATCAACACACATAATGCCATTAGTAACCTGGCTGCTTCATAAAGGGTTACGTCTATCTGCCTATTCCTGTGCTATAATGTTTCATTCAATGACGTAACTCGACAGATCGTATACTCTCGCATTGCCCTGAAAACATGAATATCATTTACAAAAGTTAACTTCTTGAAACCTCGACATACCCACTATGTCAAGAAATTGTTCACGAGCACAGTTCATTTGTACTTTGCATACATGTTCATTAATGCGCTGAGAAGATCTATCTATCTATACATCAATAATCAGTCAGGCTCGTAGGAATACCACATTCAAGTTATCAACACAGTCATCCAACAATTTCTATATTCAACGATGCAGAAGAAAGAGAAAACAATATTGGCTTGTCCTGTCATCGATGTGATCTGTCAATGCTTTTATTTGCCTTACTCTGTGTCTTCCACCTTTGACGTTTCTCTGTAGTATTGTTTTTGATAAGTTCTGTCCATAATTTTATTTGTACTACTCTGTTACTTCCATCTTCTACGATTCTCTGTAGTATTGTTTTTGATAAGCAAACATATTGTTGGATCATCCGTTAGTTAGTTAGTCGTTGGATCATCGTTATTACACTCCGGATAAGTCCATAGGTGCTCAGATCTACCATTTAGTGTACGCGTCATTACATGTTGACTGACGGTCATTATACGCCTTTGATCTATCTATCTATCTATCTATCTATCTATCTATCTATCTATCTATCTATCTATCTATCTATCTATCTATCTATCTATCTATCTATCTATCTATCTATCTATCTATCTATCTATCTATCTATCTATCTATCTATCTATCTATCTATATATCTATCTATCTATCTATCTATCTATCTATCTATATATCTATCTATCTATCTATCTATCTATCTATCTATCTATCTATCTATCTATCTATCTATCTATCTATCTATCTATCTATCTATCTATCTATCTATCTATCTATCTATCCATCCATCCATCCATCCATCCATCCATCCATCCATCCATCCATCCATCCATCCATCCATCCATCCATCCATCCATCCATCCATCCATCCATCCATCCATCCATCCATCCATCCATCTATCTATCTATCTATCTATCTATCTATCTATCTATCTATCTATCTATCTATCTATCTATCTATCTGTCTATCTATCTATCTATCTATCTGTCTTTCTTCTGTCTGTTTGTCTGTCTGTTCGTCCGTCCGTCCGTCCGCCCGCCCGTACGTCCGTCCGTCCGTCCATCCATCTATCCATCCATCCGTCCGTCCATCCGTCCGTCCGTCCGTATGTTTGCCTGCCTGGCTGTGTGTCTGTGTGTCTGTCTGTCTTTCTTTCTGTCTGTCTTTCTGTCTATCTATCTATCTATCTTGATAGAGAATTTGAACATTGACAGTAAGTATTTAAGAATCATCAAGAACAAGTACTGGCAACAAACAGCAGCAATAAGAGTAGGAAATCAATTTGGCCCCTTCAAGAAATAAGACAGGGATGCGAGATTTCACCAGATATGTTCTCTTTATACAGTGAAAACATATTGCATGCAACAGTTGATATCCCAAGAATATTAGAGGGACAATGGTAAAGACACCCATGCCACAAGTTTCGTTGTCTGGGAAAAGTTTAGAAAGAACTAGCACAATGATATATCAGGGTGTGTTTTTTGACAGAAGCCTGAGTTTCAGTTTAACATGTTGACAACATTATCATAGGGCAGGCACAGGCTTAGCAGCAATGAAGGATATGGCTGCTGCACAGTGTGAGCAAATATTGTTATTTCTTTTGTACCAGAGTTTGGTTGTGGCTGTGATGGAATATGCACTGGCAATTATGACTCTTAGCCAAACTCAGATCGAGAGTCCAGAATGCAGCAATGCGTATCATTCTGGGATGCACAAGAGACATATCGACAAGAGCTATGCGATACCTACTTGACTGCCCAAAAGCTGAGCATAGATTACAGTATTGCCGTGCGCGGTCGTACCTTCAAATACATGCAGATAAGGAACACCCGTTGCATTCCGAAATACAGAAAGTTAAAGGCAGCAGACTCAAGAGAGGAAGGTCGTGGATGGGACGTGCTGAGGATGTCAAACAAAGCGTGTGCAGATTACAGGATGTGGCAGCAGGTGCGGAATGGATAGGTCTACCCACAGATTTCGAAACATGTTTGAGAGTAGTAATATCACTTAGCAGGGAATGCAGAGAATGGTGTCCCACAGCTGTGGAGAAAGAAGTGCAGGCTTTAATCAGTGAGAATACCAAAGAGGGGTATGTGATTATATACACTGATGGATCGTGTAATTAGGCATGTTCGCAGTGCTTGGGCCTTTACAGCTCAGTGCGTAGGTAAAACGATCAAGGAGGAAAATGGTGCCTTTGCGGTCACTACGAGTAGTATGACCATGGAGACTATGGCGGTGACCAAGGCATTTGAGTGGCTACGCACACAGAAGGTAACGCAGGTCTGCATCTTGAGTGACTCTATGAGTATGATTAAGAAGGTGCAAGTGGGTCTCATTCTCGAACAGTGGATTGAGGCCTTGAGAAAGGCTAGATTGAAAGTGGTTACATTTATTTTCGTGCCGGGACATGTGGGCGTTCGATGCAATGAAAGAGTGGATCAACTGGCATCGTGCGCGATTGTGGCACAGGGTGATGGGGCAATGGATCGCGCTGACGTTTTGAACTCCTTAAGAGATATAACACGCGAGAGTGAGACTAATGTGGATGATGATTCATTTTCAATGGCTAGGATTAAAGATCAGGGATTTGAATGCGGTGTTGCTAGAGGTGTACATTTTGGAGGGCGCAGAAGAATGATGGTCAACCAGCATAGGACCGGTACTGTCAGCAGAAGTGTGATGGCGGATTCACTCAAGGAGAAATCGGAACAACTATCAGTGGGAGAATATACTATAAATAATTTGAGATATGCGGACGACACTGTTCTGATTGCAAAAAGTGAGGAAGACCTTCAAGATTTAATTAATGTAGTAGTCACCGAAAGTAAAGAGAAACGGCTCTTCCCAAATATCAAGAAAACAGAAGTAATGGTTATTTCAAAGAAACAAAATAACACACATTGCAAGTTCATAGTGAATGATATAGTATTAAAACAGGTCCACCAATTCAAATATTTAGATCCAATGATTACAGCAGATGGAAGAAGTTCAACAGAAATAAGAAACAGAATAGGACAGACAAAAACAACATTCAGGAAAATGAAAAATATACTGAATGTTGTTTTTGTCTATCCTAGTCTGTTTCTTATTTCTGTTGAACTTCTTCCATCTGCTGTAATCATTGGATCTAAATATTTGAATTGGTGGACCTGTTTTAATACTATACCATTTTTTTCATTAGAGGTGAGAAAGAAGAGTTCTGCAGTGCTATATAACCGCTATACTAACATATGGGTGCGAGTCTTGGACAATAAACAAACTGGAAAGTGGGAAATTAGAGGCAATAGAGATGTGGTTCTACAGAAGAATGTTGAGAATACCATAGGCTGCCAGAAAAACTAATGTAGAGGTGTTGAATGAGTCAAATGCGAAACGGACATTAATCAACAATATAAGAAAAAGGCAATCTTCTTTTTTTCGGCTTCTTCATGAGACAGGCAGGTTTGGAGAACATAGTCACAACAGGAAAAATTGAAGGCAACAGAGACAGAGGACAGCATGTCTTTCCTCTCATGGGCTCCTTGATCTTACCTTTACCTTTAAATCCCCTTTTACTATTTTCATGTCTTGTTTCGGTGTTTTATCTATCGTCTCTTATAGATTGTCATAAAATGTGGCTACGTCTTCATCTTCTGCTGATGATGTTGGTGCATATGTTTGGATGATGGTGATGTTTTTGGATCTTCTATTTAGTCTTTTTATCATTATACGATCGTTGATTGTGATGTATACTAAAACGTTTCTGACGATATGTTTTGACAGTAATATACCGACTACGATGGGTCCACATTTCTCTTTGATTGAATATATGAACATTCCACCAATTGTGATTGTGAAGTGTCTTTGGCCAGTCCATCTATGTTCAGATATCCCTAGAATGTCTATGTCTAATCGTCTCATTTCGCTAACTACAATTTGATTTCCTGATGCATGCTGTAAACAGCTGTTTTTCCTGCTTCCTCGTTGCCGTTCCATGTACCACATCTAATTATTTTCTTAAGATAGTTTTATATATATATCCATCCATCCCAAATTTTCATCCTGAAACTTCAGACTTCATATTATTCTCCATACCAGTGTCTTCCGTATCATCGAAAAAAATGGAACTAGGTAAATATTGATACAACTATATTGCGCGATCCTTAGTTAGACAATTAATGAAAGATTGTAGCGCCTGCTCATGATGATGATATATTCCAATTAGCTTTAAATCTGTAGCACTTGACAGCTCATGTTCTTTCCGGCAAATAGCACACATTCATATCTCAGTTGTGTAACTGATTTGACACACATATTCATAGAAATCATCAAAGGCATGGATATGTAACGCGGGGGAAGGAGGGGGGGGGGGTCTTATATATTGATGGAAAACAGCCTTAAGGGGAATTAACTCTCCTTGCGGTTTTTTAGTTCCTTTCAAACACGTGCAGTTCTCTACCGTGTTCAAAGCCTTTAATATCCAGATTGTTCTAACCATTCACCGTCGAAAGCGGGTGTCGAGATCACGAGGGAAGACATTCCAGTATTTCATGATTTCACGTCTTGCCAGGATTACCACGTCTTGTCAGGATTATCACGTCTTGCCAGGATTACCACCTCTTGCTAGATTACCACGCCTTGTCAGGATTATGACGTCTTTCCAGGATTACAGAAAATTCGTCTGGACCAATATCGTATTATTTTTATGTCAGAATTAATGACACATTCAATGTAATGTTACATCTATCATTATCCGTCAGCTTGGAGTCTATCACATTATGACCAAAATTACTATGGCAGCTGGCCTGCTTCTTTTCGCAATCAATGAAGATTATTTGATAGAAGACAACTGTAAGAAAATGAATCAGTATGTGACTATATTTTTTTCCCACAAATGACAGGTTGTCAGCCTATTTATCAACTTTCCGTAACCTTACTCTGTGCACTCTGAACTAGAAGTCCACATAACGTTTGTCACATGGGGAAACGTGCAAGGTAGAATTAGGGAGATGTGCCCAAGCAAAGTAGAACAGGATATAGTTCGCATTGGAGAGTTTCAGTAGGCAATCCTTCACACACAATCACAAAATCTGATTGAGAAGTATGTACGTCATGACTTTGAGGTCGTCTATAATCGAGTTATCGATACAATATGTACGCGATAACATAGCCACATTACCCACTTTCTTACAGTGACAAAATATAGTGCACATAATTTTAGAGGCTTACAGTGCGACGTTGAAAAAAAAAAGGTCTCTAAAGAAAACTTCACAAAGACGTTCCATACAATTATAGTAAGATTGCCAGCATCTTTAAATCATTAAAGATGCTAAAACTAAAGATTGGCAAGAATATGGCGAATCATTAAGTACAGACTACAAACATGCACCGAAAAAATTATACACGAAATTTAAGAATATGAGAAACAAGGAAGATAAATATTAACCAAACTGAAATAATAATGAAAACGGAAAGACAATTATGACCAGAAATGAATCATGGAAAGGTGGCAACAATATTTTAAAGAATTACTAAATCTAAAAGATGGAGGGGACGACAGCATACTAAACAATATAACGGAACAGTTAGCAGCAAACATATAGAAAATGCCATACAAACAGCTCCATCAAACACAGCCGCAAGGCCCGATAACAATCAAGTGGAATAATTCAAAGCAAAGACAGTTATAGGAATAATATAGTTGCAAATACTGTTTAATATAATATGGAACACAAGAAACTTCAGAAGACTGGAAACATATATTAATACCTATCTGGAAGAAAAAGGCAGCAAAAGATATTGTACAAAGTACAGAGGTGTTTCACTTCGAAGCCACACTGGAAAATATTTCAACAGAATTCTAGAAAGAAGATTACTAGCATTCATAGAAATACAGCTTGGCAACACTTAAATGAGATTCGGTAAGAACGAAAGCTGTACAGATCCCACTTTTACACTCTGACAAATGAGATTCAGTAAGAACGAAAGCTGTACAGATCCCACTTTTACACTCTGACAAATGAGATTCGGTAAGAACGAAAGCTGTACAGATCACACTTTTACACTCTGACAAATGAGATTCAGTAAGAACGAAAGCTGTACAGATCACACTTTTACACTCTGACAAATGAGATTCAGTAAGAACGAAAGCTGTACAGATCACACTTTTACACTCTGACAAATGAGATTCGGTAAGAACGAAAGCTGTACAGATCCCACTTTTACACTCTGACAAATGGCAGAAAAAACAACAACAGAAAACAGCAAAGAATTGTATATCGCTGTTCTCGACAAAGATGAAACTGTCGACAGAGTAGATCGACAATAATTTTGGAAAATACTATCAAAATACGGAGTTCCACAATACCTAATCAATTTGTGTAGAAGTAGTTACACACACAGTCAATGTGCAGTTAGAATGAGTGTTGAGCTTTTAGAAAAATTTCACATACACTCTGTCGTGCGACAAGGATGTGATCTATCTCCCTCATTATTCATCACATATATCGATTACATATGTAACATTACCAGCAATAATAAAGAAGACAATCTAAACAACCTCCTGAGCGAAAATTTATTTACAGATTATCACGCAATAATATCAACAACATAAGAAAAACAATAACAACATATAAATAGACTCCACAAAACATTTTGGGACTTTAACATAAAGAAAAACCCAGAAAATATGAGGTAATAAAAATTCCTAAAACTGAAAGAAACACCACTACTGTAATCGATGACCAAGAACTTAAACGGGTGAAGGAATTCACTTATCTTGGAAATATCATATCATCGACTGGGAAAACACCAAAGACATTCAACATAAATGCGACATATCATATCGGATCTTGGAGCAGATGTCTCCTATTTTTAAATTCAAATACGCGAACATACCATCACTAAGCTACCAATGTAAAACGTGGGCCATAACAACAGAATCCAAAAGAAAACGTGCTGCAACAGAAATGACTTGTCTTCGTAGGATCCACTGAGTAACAATAAGAGACAGAATCACACAGAAAAAACAAACAAACAAAAAACATAAGTAGACTAACAAACACAATGTCATCCTTTATTACATCAGAAGACAACATATTTTAGCATGCTTCCAGACAACCATTAGACAGTGCCCCTCAAAAGGCATTACTGTACAGACACGATAAATACGACGCCAGGAGCATACCTTGCACACGATGCATTACAGAAATAAAAGATTTCAAGAAAACAAACATTTGAAGCACACACAGAAGCCATCTCCAGAAATCTCTTCTATGACTGCGCTGCGAGGTATACAGGGGGTATACAACGAAAATGAAAGACAAAAAGACTATGACCTAGATCTAACAGTAAAAGCTTACCACCAGTCGTCCACTGATGTTAAACAGACACTTAGCGATGTGATATATCGCCATGTTTAAACTTTTCCCACTTGTCCATAATGGCGGGGATCGTGTAAATAATAGGATTTGCTGCAGAATTAATCGGAAGAACGACAACTGTCGTCCATGCATAAGCTTCGTTACTCATCTCATGTCCACCAAGAGTTAATAATCCCATCAATCCTACAGGAAACCAGAAGAGAAAGTTGGACAGAACTACAAGAGAAAGTTGTTTGGCTACTAGTATATCTTTAGCTAAGCGAGAAGATAAGCTTGTAGTTGGTCTAGACATTCTATTTTTTGACATTGCTCTAAATATGGCTCTTTGTCCATAAGCGATAACGAGAAACAATAAGAAATTATGCACGATGAACACGGCAAATGAATACCCCCATCCATTGTGTCGTTGAGTTGCCAAAGGTAAACCAAAACACATGGCATTAGATGAATATATTTCAAACTTGAACACAACTGGAATCAGTGCAAGAAGAAAACCTATGATCCAAGACATAATTAGAGCAATCGTTTTAGTAATGTTAGAAAATTTGATTTGACCAAATGGAAACTTCATGACCAAGAATCTGTCCAGAGTGATGAGAAAAATAAAATATGTGGATGTCTCAATAGAAAGTGTAGCAAGAAAACCTGCAAGTTTACATACTAGACTTTCTCTCCAGATCTTGTCGTACAGAACATACACGCCACGATATTTATAATCTGCTCCAGCAATAATACAAAGATAAACTCCCATAATGAAGTCAGATATACCCAAGTTTGTCACAAACAGACCGTATCCTGTAGCAAACACTGACTTGTCCCATATGATGCGAAATAAAATTACTGTCAAGTTACCAAGAATAGCAAGAACGGCAACGAACCAGAGAAGAACACGTTGAACACTAACTCCTATAAGATCAAAACATGAAGAAATAACGATATCTGGGGCTTGGCATATTTCTGAAGGAATATTTTTCCCTCGTATTTGTGGACAACAAATTTCAAAGTGGTCAGTGTACATATTTTTGGTAATTGTGAGGCCTTTAAATAAGTCAACGTGAAAATGTTTAATGTACACTCCACGTAGATCAAATGTTTGTAGATAGAAGTTAGTAGGCAATATTTCTTTATAACGATCAAATAAGATAGAAGTATAGCTCAAGTCTAAGTATCTCAGTTTAGATAATTTATGCAAAGAATCATCTAAATATGTCAGACCTGTATGAGAGAGATCCAGTACTTCCAGAAATGTCATTTGTATATTTTTCACAATAATAAGTTCTTGATTGTAGGACACATTCAAGTGATACATATATTTCAGGGGCCTGAATAATTTCATAATGTTACCATCTAATGTTTTTATGTGATTGTAGCTAATATCCAGACTGTGGATTTTATATACTTCGCGAAAAAAAGGAAATACATGGAGGTTGCAGTTAGATAATCTCACCACTTTTATGTTTATTATATAAGATGTCTCATAATACCACTGAGGAAAATCTATTCCCGACAAATCAAAGTATCTGACACTCCCAGACATAAAACCAAAGTTAACAATATCACTGGAAATATATCTGTTGTGTGATACAGTGACTGTACCAGTTACACAATTGAAACCTGCAGGACATTTTCTTTTATCGTAACAATCCACTTCATCATCTTGATATGGACATTCCGGATGTCCGTCACAAACTAGATCAGGATGGAGACACATCTCACTTTTTGAACATTTAAAATTTCCTGTACATGGATCAAACAAATACTTTACTTCATCTTCTCCGCTAGGACAGTCTGATGTTTCGTCTATAACATAATGTTGTGGGATACAATAATTGTTTGGACATTTAAAATATCCTTCTGGACACTCAAATTCCGTACAGTTCTTAAGATGCGACACATCTCTACATCCGATGAGAGCTCCGTAATGGTCTTTAACATAGACACACTTGGGGGCCCATATTACATGCCCCAATACGTTATAACAAGTGTCAGCTCTTTCTAATTTACCTATTGTCTCATCCAGATTTTCATTTTGTCCATCATCTGTCAGTGCTTCAAGACAGTCTTTCTTCCCATCGTTAAGTTGCTGGAATGTCACACATGTATCTATGTTACAGATTAAGGCGCAAGTCGTGTTTCTCTTCAAATATTTGTTTATTATTGGAGTTTCATCGTTTCCTACAATCTGATAAGTGTGATTACAAACGTCACAATCAATTTCCCTATCATTAACCCACTGTACGGGCAAACATGTGTCGTCACAGCATCGTACACCTGTGCATTTGTTCGTGTAGTCCCTTTCCATGTCTTTGTTACAAGGTATTTCATTTGGCTCAAACATACATATATTTTCATCTCGTTTGTTACTGCAGTGACCAACCTGATCACATAGATACAAGTATGAAATATATCTGGGATCTCGTGCATCTTCTCCACAATCAAATACTGGTAAATGATGTATTCCTTTTTCTTTGAGATAGTCCTGAGCACATTGACTTTCTACATGAGCAGATAGAGATACAATATTATCATCTAATTTCATAATATAACCTTTATTTAAAGCTTGATCAATACTTGTCTTTGAGGCAGGATTTATTCTTATAGTGTTCTCAAATCTACGGGGAAGAACTATCTCACGCAAAATGTATACACTAAATTCTTTATAACAGTCAACGTTGATCCATCCATCAATAAAATAACCGTCGTTATTTGATACATTAGTCATTTCCACGTGATATTTCCAGACAAAACGCCACAGAACACAATGTTTACTATGTCCGGAAGGTGCCCCTTTTATCCATTTATTGATAACCACTGGCATTTCTTTATTTACCCATTTAAAACGTTTTGGAACTTCCGATCCCCGACGCCGTAATCCGATGCAAACCAGAAACAATAACTTAGAAGATTTATTGACATATTTGTTATTTTTTAGATGTTGCTTGAAGGATGATGACAATTTTGATTGCAAAAACCTCAGTTCATCTTCTGTTTCAATTACTACTAAATTCTTAACACCACATAACGCGAAATCATTGTCTTCATAAAACCATGATATATTATGTTTATATGCATGTTTACTTAACTGATAGCAAGAAAAATCATCAATGCCATAATGATATTCAAATTTGAACCAATCATTTGGACATTGTTTGCAAATAGCCATTGTTAAGATATGTCCGACAATACGCCCGACAGAGTTGATGTCCTGTATTATAAGTGTGTCTGTCAAATGAATTGGTTTATGTCGATGTTCATAGAATATAATAAGAATAAATATCTTAATATGTGTGTCTTGTTGTTGTAGAATTTGTGGTATTTTTCTTATTTCATCAAATGGGTGGTCGTCGCCGAGCATAAAGATAACAGCAACATGGGTCACATTCTGACGGACTCCGAGCATTTCAGAAAACAACCGTTGAATCAGTTGTATTTTCATTTCAAGAATTGTCTGGACACTGTTGTACTGATCAAAGTCAAGATACCATTCATTGAAACTGTATAGCGTAGGAGTTGTATTAAAACTCCAAGAACTTATATTCAGTTCAGAATTATCATTCTCGTCATTGGACATGTCCTTCACAGCAGCAAACAAGACTCGTGGAGCTGTAATGATATTAGAAATGTCGTCGACAAAGTCGTGAACTGTAATGTGTTCTTCCATGTTGTCGTTAACGAAGAATAAGATATCCATCTCTTCTGTGGAGCAGCTTTCCAGTGGAAAGTTTCTAGACATGCTTCCAAGAATTACTGAAACTTTACAAAACAGCATTACAAAAACGTTATTAGATAATACATATTTATTGTCAAACCGATGTCACGATTAACGTTACCACTCCCGCGATTTTTCTCAGATCTTGGCCCGATTCGATCAGAAATGGGGATATTGTGTTATTTTCCAAGAATATGGGTTTCTTTATCTACTTACTTCTTTAATATCGGTAATTGATTAATGTTCCAGTTCTGGGAAAGATTAATAATAGATTAAAGAGATTAAAAACTACAAGGGCAGATAATACGAGTAAAGTGAATATGCTGGCAAAGAACACATAATTACAAGAACTGTATAATATAACAATTCGAAATAGATACACTGCGTGAGAAAAATAAATAGAAACCATTGACGAACAGTTGACGATGTTAAAAGAATCATTACAACAAACATCTAGAGAGATCTTGCCACTTAAGAAACATTTTAATAAGAAAGACACGATATTTTGAATATTATGAAGCAAAGAAGACAGATGAAGAATAACATTGAAGAATACAAGATGAACAAGAAATTAATGAAACGTGCAACAAGGCTAAAGAGGCTTGGTTAAAAGAAACGTTCAGTGTAATAGAAAAATGTCATCATAGAAATACAAGTGATACACATTTGGAAATAAAGGAATTAACAGAAGGTAGGCTAACAAATGTTGGGTGCCTGAAATCTAAGCAGGGGCACATGCTAATGTGAGAAAATGAAATCATGCACATATGGGAAGAATATATTTATTTTAAAACTGTACGAATATAACAGAAATGACACTAACTGAAATTATAACAATGAAGGTGCAAGTATATTAAAGGCAGAGATACAGGAAGCTATACAACACTTGAAAAACAACAAATCATGGGGTCTGTAAAAGATTAGAAAGACAAAGTTAGAATCTCTGGGAGATTATGTCATCGAAGTAATGCACACAAAAAAAGATAAACAGGTTACTAGGAATTACTAACTATGAACAATTCTAGATAAAAAGGTATATAAGAAATATGCAATAACACAAAACATTGCCATTTTTCTAAGTTGCGGTCCAATTGGGTCCTTTTTTTAAAAAAACACACAAAAAAACTTTAAAAGATACCAAACTGTAAATATATTAACAGCTAAAATGACTTGATCCTGTCTCTCAAACCAAAGAAACAAGGTCAAGTGAAATTATGCAGAGTGTGTCTAATAAATATCGCATTTAATACGCGGTCATGAATGTGCACATTATTGGAAGACAGGGAATGTGATGAAGAGAATTAGTGCTTAAAATATGTGGCGGATATATTTTTAGCGTACTATAGATGAGTAATAACGAGGTTGTGAGGACAAGGGGGGTTGAGAAAGAAATAGTAAGAGATAGGTCGTAAGGGGGGGGGGGGGGGCTACAAATAGACGTAGAGTAGAGACTATAAAAATATACATTAGGGATACGCATTTGACATTGCATGGAATAGATATGCAAACAAATACGGACATTGACATATATATGCCTCTACACATACATATACACAAAAATATACACACAACAATAGATATAGATAAGAAATACATATACAACAAAACAAAATCGAAACATAGATGTATGAAAGATACACAAAATGCACAAGCATGTAAATATATTCTCCGCTAAAGTGAGAGCTCATACAAGATAATACATACAACGTGACACATAATGGAGATATGTGCATTAACAAAAACAAATACTCACATAAATATATATATATATATATATATATATATATATATATACATGAATCAACATAAACATTTTCTCATATAAATTAATGCAATAACATAAACGTTTGCACATATATATTAACAGATATTTTATCTTCATGTGAACGAATATTCATGGGAATACCTGTATATGTATGTATATATATATATATATATATATGTGTGTGTGTGTGCGAATGTTCATGTTATTGCATTTGAGAGAATGTTTATGTTGATGCATGTATATTTGTACATGAATATATATATATATATATATTTATTTATTATAGTGTTTGTTTATATATATTAGACACACTCTGCATATTTTCACTTGACCTTGTTTCTTTGGTATGAGAGACAGGATCAAGTCATTTTAGATGTTAATATATTTACAGTTTGGTGTCTTTTTAACTTTTTTTGTGTGTTTCTTGAAAAAAGGTCCCAATAGGACCGCAAAGTAGGAAAATTGTCTTGTTTTGTTTTATTGCATATTTCTTATATTCCTTTTTATCTAGATTTGTTCATAGTTAGGTATTCCTAGTAATCTATTTATCTTATTTTGCATTACTATTTGTTACTTTGGTCACTGCGGCACCCTCCACTTTGTCGGACACCCTCCGACCATTTGTTTTTTTGTATATGTCATTGAAGTTAGCATCAAAATGTTAAATGACATCTGCAACAGAGACTATATTCCATCTGATTTGCTACAATCATTTTTCATAGTCCTTTCCAAAGAAACCTGGTGCAATAGACTGCAAAGATTACAGACAATAAGCCTTATGAGTCAAAGGACCAAGATTCTGTTGCACATAATAATGCGTAAAAGAGAAAAAAATAAAACCAGAGACCGCAAAGAACAATGCGGATTTGTAGAAGGAAAAAGCACAGAGAATGTCTCATATATAGTAAGAACATTAATGGAGAGAGAGCCATAGAAGTATAACAAGACCTATATTAGTGTTTCTTTGTTCATAGACCATAGATTACAACAAATCATTTAACAATGTGAAGCATTCAGAGATTATAGTCCTGCTAGAAAATCTTAAAATTGTACTTACTGCGCAAAACAAAAATCCAACATGTAGATCCAGGAAAAAGGTAACTCAGGGACAGTAATAATATCAACGGCCACATAGGTTTGGGTAGTATGAGACTACCCATACATATGTAACCGTTGATATTATTACTGTTCGCTTTCTATTATATGTTTTAAATTTACCGTCTGTCTTGACAAAGACCTTTTGGTCGAAACGTTGACATGTGTGTGTCATTGTGTGTGTTATCTAGTGTTAGCAAAACTAAGTTTCCTTTTTCCTGGATCTAAAAAAATCTTAACGTTGATTGGAAAGATCTAAGAATAGTAAGAAATATGTAGTTGAAACAAACGTTAACAACAGTATAGGAAGATTTCAAAAAATAGAAAAGGGTGTCAGGCAAGTTTGTGTAATGTCACCTGATCATTTCTCTCTGTATACTGAATTCATTATGCGAAATAAGATATGCAAGGAATAATAGTTTGCTTGGTCTTCCTTGTTTTCTCTTGCTCTTGACCACATCACAGTCTGACAAGGTATCCATTCGGTATCCTTTCCATTTTTCTGGTATCGGTTTAAGTAATTGGGGGGGGGGGTGTTTTTCCTTTCTTGATGAATGAAGAACTGGTTGATCATTAATTTAACACATTAATATCGTAAAAATTAAATATCTGTATTGCTGAAACAGATTCACGGAATAATAGCGGGAGGGTGATAAATAACTTGAGATATGCTGACGACACATTACTAATCACAGGAAGTGAACAGGAAGTACAAGCGCTGTTTGATAAAGCAATGAAAAGAAGTGAAAACAAAGGCCACAGTTTAAACAAGAAAAAAAAGCAGAAATAATGGTTGTTTCGAAGAGACATACACCACCAAGATGTAACATAATAAATAACGACACAAAAGTAACAAAAGTTGAAAAAGGGAAATATCATTGCACAATATGAACATCAGAATGTAGATGCTCAAGTGAGATAAAGAGACGAACAGCATAAGCCAAAGTCGCATTTCAAAAAATGAGATCCATTTTGTTCAATGGAAGACAATGAATGCAGACACAAATTCGAGTGCTGAGATGCTTTATCGAACCAATTCTCTTTTATGCATTTGAAGTACGGACTGCAAACAAAAACATTCAATACGAACTGGAGGCTACAGATAAGTGGTTTCTGAGAAGAATGATGGAAATACCATGGACAGCTAAGAAAACTAATGCAGATGTTCTGATTGATGCTGGTGTAAAAAGATCAATTATATTAAATATTAGGGGCAGACAGTCAAGGTTCCTAGGGCATGTGCTAAGAATAACACAGCTTGAACACTTAATAACCACTGGAAAAATCTAGGGGAGAAAAGATAGTGGATGACAAACAAAGAAATTGCTGGATGGAATAATATTGTGGCACGGTAGTTCACCAACCGAGGTTATTGACAACACAAGAGACAGAGAGTCGTGGACAAACATAATCGGATACGCCATTCGGCATGGCACTTGATTGATTGATTGACTGAGGTTGTTCATGTTAAATTAATTATAGATAAATGTTTCACAAGCACAGCGTACAAGTCAACTCATGGAGTGTGGGCTCGTTACTGCCGCCATAAAAGTGCACTCTATGACTTTATTTACTAAAGCGGTTATTGTGTCCGACCCAAAATGAACACTATCGATTTTACTTATGTAATCTATAGCTAACATCGACTTTATGTGTAACACACATATTTATTGACATGCGTGTCTACGTGGTAACAGGAAACATTAACTTTGATCTATAGAAATATGGTTGCATGAAGGAGATGTCTGAATTCACGAATGAATGCTGGAGAAAGACGCTGCGATTTATTACATTTCTTAGAACGATTAGTGACAGTATTAAACAGTATTAAACGCCATCTAGCAGAAATGTCCACCAACTTTGGATAATTAGGTGTGAATAGAATCACGATGTTATGAACAATGTTCCTGTATATCATAGGTTCCCTAAGTGGGTGGTACCGCCTCCCAGTGGGCACAGAAACCGTCTGGTGGGGGGTATAGTCGCTTCAGAAGAAATTGGGGACGTTCAGACGGTACATGAGCTTTGGCCCTTGGTTACATTTCTCCACGCAGATGAATCACTTCCTCTATTTTGAAATAAACTAGGTATTCTATCTTCTGAATTAGTTATATCATCAGTGCTCTTTGGTATTGACAGCTTTCTTATAAGCCACCAGCATCAGAAGAGTCTAACGCTAATACAATCCACTATTTTTGTGTTTGTTTTGTTTTATTTTAAATTCAGCTTTGAACTTATTACAACCATAATTATAACTGGTACTGCAATCTTCTGTCTATAACAAGTTTTAGTGTAATATATATATATATAGTAAAGAGTGGCTATATACAGCACAAACAATAAAGAGAAAATATAATTGGGGATTTTGAAACGTGCTGTTATATAGGGACATTTGTTACAAACGGATGCAGTAAAGATAGATTCGACTACATATAAGAACAACAGATGGTTTCATATCGTGTCCAGAAGCAATTTGACTTGTCATATTTCCTCTGAAATAAACAACAAATGATGCAGTAAGAGCAATCAGTGTTAAAGACAAAAGAATTGTTTTTTTGTAAAAATAGAAGTTAAAGTAATATGTGTTATATATATATATATTTGTTTAATGATATATACATATATATTTATAAGAATGGGAAGAACATCGTGGCAAGAAAATAAAACAAACACAGAAATTCTAACAACACTTAGTATGAAGAAAAAGTTATTAAAGGAAATAAACATCAAGCAAATAAAATGTTTTGGACATATTTACAGACATAACATCTTGTTCAGACCTTACGTGAAGGTAAAGTCGAGGGGATGCAAGCAAGAGGCTTTACTTCTCTGTATTTGATTTCTCATATATATTCCGTCATCTCAACAATGTACCTGCCGAGAGTATCGCCTATAGCACGTAACTATATTGCTTCAACTGATAATCCACAGGAATCTAAAAAAAAAAACTCCACTTTGAAAACAAGACGACATGATCCGGATTCAAATCCATGACCTATTGAACAGCTTAACAACTACGTAGGTGCAAGTAAATATTCCTGTTTACTTAAAACTCGATCACGGTAGATTTAACTTTTGTGAAATTAACAAAATGGTTTCGATTTCCACTGATACGAGAGATCAGTAAGATTTAGTAAACATTCATCATCATCATAAAGTGCCATCTCCGCAACGAAAATTTCCTGAAACTGACCTCCAACACCCCCAGTCTCTTTTTTTGTTGTGGTGCACTGTGCCAGACTGTAACCTGTTGATCTTGTGAAATTACTCTCCCACTTATATCACTGCCTACCTCTTGCTCGCCTCCCTTTGACTTTACCCTCAAGTAAAGTCTTCAATAATGTGTCATGTCTTGTATTGTATCCAAAATATTGTATTTGCCTGATATTTATTTCTCTTAGTAATTCTTTCTTCATATTAAGTCTTTTTAGAACGTCTTTGTATGTTGTCTTCTCTTTCCATAATGCCTTGCCTATTCTTCTATATACCCACATCTCATATCTATATACTCAAAGACATCAATTCTTTCTTCTAATTGTTAGTTTAGTGTCCATGTTCCTGAGCCATACATTAATATAGAACAGATGTAGCATTGTATAATTCTCATTTTTAACTTGTTTATAATTTGTTTAGATGTTAATATTTACCTCATGCCATGCAAGTTACTTATTGTTATTCCGCTTCTCCTTTTAACTTCAGTTTCACTTCTGCAGTAATTTGTTACTTTGTGTCCAATGTACCAATATGACATTTTCCCAATGTGCCAAACTTGTCACAAGAGGAAAATGATAACGACGATACTCTAGTGTCAGACACTATCTCCTATAGTTTAGCGTGGAACATAATACATTTACATCTCCTATAGTCTGTTGTGCATCGGTCATATACTTAGAATGAAGGAAGACAGAATTCCACAAATTTTCATGTGAACACCAGACGGGCAAAATGAAAACAGGGAAGAGCAAAAACAACGATCAGAAGAAAATTTATGAATGAATTAAAATCAAAAGGCATAAATGCACAAGACGTGCAATCCAAGCAACTGACCGACAGACAAAAGAGGAACTTACTGACTCACTGATGGTCTGTTGTGGAACTCAATAAACGTAAGTGTGGAACACAATAAAGTAACATCTCCTATATTCTAGTGTAGAACACAATAAATGTAAGTGTGGGACACAATAAAGTAACATCTCCTATAGTCTATTGTAGAACACAATAAATGTAAGTGTGGGACACAGTAAAGTAACATCTCCTATGATGTTCGTCCGTCGTAATCGACGATGACCAAAAACTCAACCATAATAATAATAACAATAAATAATAAAATAATAAAGTTAATAGTGCGTTTTTAAATGACTAGCAAGTCCAATGCGCGCACAAAATGTTCTTTTACAGAATTGACAACAATAGAAGGTATCTGTGTGAGGTTGAGATGTTTTTTCTTTTCTACGTGTCCGCTTCTGTCTTGCAGTTTCTTGTCTGAATTCTTCTGCCGCTAGTGCTCCCGTTCTAATGCTGTAACGCCAAGCCGTTCTATCCTGAGCGAGGCTCTCCCAAGCGCCTACGTCAATGTTAAGATGTTTCAAGGATGACTTGAGCGTGTCTTTGAAACGCTTTTTCTGTCCACCAGCTTTTCGAAATCCTGCCTTGAGTTCTCCATAATATATTTGTTTTGGCAATCGCGAGTTCTCCATACGCACAAGATGGCCTGCCCAGCGTGCCTGCGCCTTCATAAGTATTGTGTGGATGCTTATTGAGGTTGATTTTTCCAAGACCTCGTAGTCTGGTACTTTGTCCCACCAATGGATGTTTAGTAATTTACGTAGGCAGGTAAGATGGAAATGATTTAACTTTCTTTAATGTCTAGCATACACTGTCCACGTTTCGCAGGCGTATAGTAAGGTTGGTATAACAGCAGCATGATATACTTGTAGTTTGGTGGTTGTTCTTATACCTCTTCTGTCCCATACATTTTTGCGTAATCTGCCAAATACAGCACTAGCTTTTGCCAGTCTGTTGTTAATTTCCACATCAATGTTGACATCGCGAGAGAGAGTGCTTCCAAGGTAAGTAAAATTGTCGACTACCTGCAGTTTTTCCTTATTGACGATGGTCTTATCTCCTATAGTCTAGTGTGAAACACAACAAATTTAAGTATGGAACACAGTAAAGTGGCATCTCCTATAGTTAAGAGTATAACACAATAAATTGACATCTCCTGTAGTCTAATGTGGAACATAATAAATTGACATCTCCTATTTTCTAATGTGGAAAACAATAATTTGAACATATGTAATACTAAATATAAGTCCAACATTTAACAAACAATCTGTATGATATTAAATAAGGAACAAATCCAAAAGAAAAATAAAACAAACACCACAAGAACCTTTGTCATCATCTAAATCTCATGACATAAAATTATTCTACAACTTTTTATGAAAATAAGTTCTAAGTTTATACTCACATTTTAAAAGAAAAATTAAGAACACGGCGATAAATGAAGACATTACAGTCATATTTGTATACAAGACTCAGGAAATAACGTTATATAAAGATGTACATGAAAACTTGAAATGATTCAGCCTGTAGTTGTCGTGAGAATGTATGAAATGATATTCCACACATTTATTATATACATATAGAAATGGTGTTGGCAACAACGTATCTCGCTGCAGAAACCATTAATCGGAGATCTAAGTTACAATGTTGTAACATTAAGCATGAACGATAACACTCAATAAAAAATTAATGTACATTGACAGTGATGCCTTGACAGTTTTGAGATATTTCATCAAGTGTGCATTCAGAATTGGCAGTTAAAAGACCGGATCAGCATATCTAATGACAACAGTCTAACGTTCACAGACTTTTTGTCGCCAAGAAAAATGTCAACCATTTGTGTATTCAGTTCGTCCAACATCAGCACCTCGAACAGAGAACGCAAATCAATTCAATCATTTTGGCAATCAAACAAAAAAGTGAACTTAGTTTGTATCAATTAATAAAAGTAGATTTCTTCCTGATGGTTGCAGACAGAGAGAAAGATAACTGTATGACATATTCGTACATACATAACTAGTTTTTCCACGTATCATTTAAACCATGACATATTCTCACCAGCAGATGATTACATAATACAGACCTCATATGCCAAAACACGCATGTGGCTGCGTCTGTGGGTCTCACCAATGGCCCACTATACAAATCACCCATGCAACAGAAAACCTTAGTAGATGACATGCCGTTATATTGAGGTTATCTACTTATAGAAGCTTCATGGCATGTCATCTATACAATTATGCTTCTTGTGCTGTTATTTTGTTGTTGAATTTTATTTCATGTTTACTTGAATATATGTATGCACCCTCTGTGGTTGGGAGGGAGCCAGAGATGTACTTTGCAGCACTGGGGAGGAGGAAACTAACAGCACTGTTTTTTCCTATGGCTGAGACCCATCATAGAGGCACAATGACTCAGGAACTGACAAAGCGTTTGACTTGAACATTTGGTTGCATGTCTAGAGCAATAGAGAAGATCGGCATAACCAGAAGTCAATTGGTGGCGGGGAGTGAGCACAGTGAACCTTATCTTGGCTACAGTGGCTGTGAGCAGTGCATAGATTGAAACCTACCTTCCTGGAGGTGTGATAGTTATTCTCTGGTTCTGTCCCGGGGTGGACCGAAAATTTACAGACTTACCAGCATTATAATGTCATTTAAGGGCATTGGGTCAAAGGGCATGAGCCCATAGACAGCTGGATCCTCAACCAACGAACCAACCAACCAACCAACCATATGCCAAAATACGAAACATTAGTTATACCGTGAGTATCGACATTACTATTATATAAAAGTGTAAAAAAAGGAAACAGGTCGTCATTCAGTACGTTTTTCCATTATTGTTATGTTTCCATTTATAATTATTTGTATAGTTTCAGTATTTTTGACATAAGATTCCATGTATATACATATAGAACAACGAAACAGACTGAAATAATCCAGAACATGAACAACTGAAGTCCTTATTAATCCAGAGAATGTATTCATGTCGTCTACTGTCGATCGTTTGCGACTATACAAAGTGACATACAATCGGTCTCTACAAGCAGTTTTAGTGAACTTACTTCTGTATAATTCAGTGGAGCTAGTTTCAATCTCCTGTTTGCTTGTTTGTTGTCAGTCATCCGTCGAATTTGTATTTGCTCGGTATTTGGGACATTTTATATTGTTTATTATCAAATGTATAATATCCTCCCAACTCGTTGAATGTATGCCCAGTTCCTTTAGAAAATGTTTTCAGATATCATTATTGAAGAAGGTAACTTCATTTGGTACTTGTCTCAGAGATCACATCTCCGTATTAAGAATGTATGGATTATCGGGGTGCACATGGTAGGCAGTGTTCTCGGCAGTTGCAAATGGAATGTGGATTGACTGCAAAATGACAAGCAATATCTCAACGACATTTCTGCGATATCACGGTCGACACACAGTGATGCAGCTTAGTCCGGCCAGAGAATTGAAGGGAGGCCAATGAAATCGTCTCGAAACGGGCAGATAGCATAACGAATAGTGAGTCCAAAAGACAAAATATTGAGTGCAATGTTACAGCACTGTGCTAGAGGGCATTACACGCTTCAAGGCTTTGGTTCTCGTCAAAAATATGTAGACTGACTTGGTCGAGGCGTTCATGATATCGGTGAATGAACGTATCCGGGCCTAACTCTACCGTCTATGCATTCCTATACCGGAAACATGTTCATGGAGAGAAACGGTTCAGCACCTAATGGGCACATGCACACTATGTCTAATTACGCGAGACGTGTTCACTTCAGCGGAACACCTCCTGCAAGATAGGCGTAGTCGACCCAAGCCTAAATCTATGGTTATCGTCTCCACGGAGACTGGCACCCAGGAACATATTTTGGTCTGGAAAGTCCAAGGGTATAGTGGGTGATAAAACGTCACAGCGCAGAGTCGATACACAGTTGCCGCCTCTCGGCCTATAGGAATGATATTACAGCTACGGAAGCTCACTACCCAAACTAAGGGCATGACGAAGACGGATGTGCTTGGTGTCGACTGATTTGGACTCAGATATACTGGACTAACCAAGGTACAAATAACACAGCCCTGCTGTGAAACAAGCAACACAGTGTACTTCACGTTCCACGTCGGAAATCACACGAATTCTCGTGGTGGTTGTAAGAGAGTGAACGCAGAAGAATAATAATTATATTTTATCAAAGACGTTGCCTTCCTATTATTTGTATTTGTGCATCCACCATGAAAGAAAGTCTTGCAAGACCGTACTACAAAAATGGGAAACTCTAGATTCTTCCCCAAGGTTAGCTATCCATTTGAACACTACATGCAGGCAGCTTTACACAGACATTTCCATTGATTATGTACCATGCGCCGCAGCAGCACTTCGACACATCGCCGTGGCTATCGCTGAAGAAATCGATACACTTCTGACTCAGTACATAGAATAGCTACAGCAGCAAATTGCTACAATATTCTCCGGTATCCATGCGGATCTTGCGGTGCTACATTCTCAACTCACCACACGGGAATCTGCAGCTACTAAACCACGCCCAAACTTGCGAAGGTTTCCAGGGGTGAAGGCGTTAAAAGTAAAGTAAGCCCTCCACATCCAAACGTGATGCTGTTCTGTCGACAATAGTGCGCCGAATACGCATAATTCCGCATGAAATTCACTACTGATCGAATCCGATCTGTGATCGATAGTAACCCCTAAATTTCAAAAATCCCTTAAGGATTAGAGCGTCTTAGAGCCGAAGGGCTACTCGTGTGGAAGAAGAGATTGACGGAATATGAACAGAAAATGAATCGCGATCTCTTCTCCCGCTGGAAGAGTAATATAGCACAATAGTACGAGACGTGGACGAAACCGCAGGAGGAAGACATTAATATATAGCGAATACTGATAGCAGCGTACAATAGATTATTAACGACTTGTGTGTGGCGGTGCGGCCACTTGTTGGATACAAGATACAGATTAGGCAGGCATTCGAGGAAGAAGTAACTATGTATACGACCCACAGAGCCCCTGGACCAAATGCTTCTTGACCAAATGCTTGGCCAGGAAAAAACGAGAAAGCAGCGCACCAAAGGTAAAAAGCCTAGCAGGATGCCCAAGAACGCTAAAGCGAAACCAAAAGTTGGAATCGATGACAGTACTTATTGGGGGCCTATATCGTATATACGGGCGTCTTAAAATGATATAACATCCCCCACATTGGCAACATTTGTGCAGCCTTCAACAGTAACACCTGCACGGCTATTAATGTTACGAATATGCATGTTCTGTGTTTGTGTTCCTGGGGATACTTTAATACTTGTACGGGATGTTCGTTGATGTTGTGATAGTCCTTGTTTCGATTGGTCTGTACTCAGTGACCTGAGTACACAGGCTGAAAGTCTTGACGGGGCCACATCTTTTTTGTGGATGTGGTTGGTCAGGTACGGAGAGCCTGTTTACATGTGTTGCAATGCGATTCGGTGCTGCTGAAACATATCTGGTTCAATTCCCGTCAGCTGTAAGTATTATTGTTAGGTGGAACTTGGCGGCATCCATCCAGAGTCAGTGTATAGTTATGAGGGTCGGTGAATATCACCAGCAGAGGCGTTACCCATAAACGCTTCTTCCAATCGAAAACGTTCAGGAAGTCTCCAACTTGTAATACCTAAAGATCGCGATCAGGCGGAATACAAAATATCCCAGGGCATCGACGATGCATTTGTTGGACGTGAACTAACTCCATCTAGTCACACGAAGTATTAACTTGTGTAACTATTAATGACTCAACCTAATATAAGTCTGTGTCACTTACTTTCCAGAAGGCAATGAACTCGACAACTAGAAATGGGCCTAGTTTGCATATTTGTACGCCCCTCTAGACATAATACCTCCGGCGGAGTTTTTACACTACCACAGTCTGAAAATCTATAACACAGCCAGCATCCAACCCTGGACGAAGGCCGCCCGCAGAGAAAATATACATATGATGAGTGAAGTATTATCACACAATTGATTAGAAGTCCTGAATAGAATAGCAGATATGCATAATATATGACTCTCGATCTGTAAACTGTAGATTATCACATGAAAAAGGAAGACTTGACCGATTGTGGATTTTATTACGCAGGTGGTGGAGTACGCGTTGCTTTTATTGTGGATGTGGAATCCGGAAATGGGAAGAAGCTAATGCTTGGGTAGAACACGCTAGATGGTTTCCAAAATTTGCCTATATTATTTGGCTGACAGTGGGACAAACATTTGCAGATGCTGTCCAGGATCTGAACTGTACACATGAGAAAATCACACTCGAAATAGTGGTCACCAAACTAGAAAGCTTCTCCTTACAACCATATATCAGCACCACAGGCCCTGTAAACTACTCTCAGTTGATATGTGACCCGCAGTGCTGGCTGTGATACACATAGTCTATTCAGAAAAAAGTAAAACTCGAGGCTGCAGCTTGCGTGTTAAAAAAACACCGCAGCAGGCAAGTGCCGAATACATCTTGTTGAAGTTGGATCAGCCTGGTAAAGAATATGCGACGGGATCGACTAACAGGTAAGAGGCCAGCTTGACCATGCTCATAATACGTTACTTTGCAAAATTTACTACAATCAGGGTTCAGTGGTTATATATCTGTCATCTGGTCACATAATAGCCTGCTTGGAGTGTTTCCTTGTCTCAAAGATAAATGCCCAATCTGTAAGAGTCCAATTAAGGGAATTGTGATTGTTGCTACCCATTTGGACAACTCACCTCTTGGTTAAGGGAGCCACATTCAAATCACAATTATACAATGGCATCAATGCCTGTTTTTGTGGTACGTTCCATAGCCACGTTGAAACCGTCTGCACCCTATTCGTAAAATAGGCGCACAATGCTCTCATAGTATTCGCCAGCGGTCATATACATAACAAGGTTGAAAGAGTTAGTACCCCATTTCAGGAAAAAACGCTCTGTGCTTTCGAAACCTTCTTTGGATGCAAACACCATAGCCAAGTTCAAACTGTATTTTCTATTATTTTCCGTTTGCACATACTTTACTATACTATGTGCAATACTATTTGGCTCATAACCGCCACTTTTGCGACTTGCCTAGTCGCTGTACAATCTCCGAATCCCCAAATATAATCTCATTAAATTCCAATTGCCAAGTTTCCTCCAACTTAGCAAAATCTTCCGAGTAATAAAAATGATTCATACATCTCACATCTGTTCTAATCCGCACACTTTCTGTATAAGCAATGGTGTGACAATACATTAAATAAACACATGTTTGCACATTCATACTTTGTCTGGCTGTCCACCTCGTCGCTTGTTGCCATGACAGGCTCCGAAGAATAATATTTATTGACTCGCCTCACTGTCTTTGCGTGTGTGCGCCCGCGTAATCTATAATGACTATTTTAGCCCTAAGCGGGTGGTGTGACAATATTTTCACATGAGCCATACTGGCTGGCCACGCAAAGTATCGTGGCATTTCACACCGTCAATCTCCCGCTGTCGGTTAAGGGTTGCCAGTATCTACTGTGATGCCCCCAGCTTGTGATGTGGTATACCTTCTCGCTGAGATGTACATGCTCAAATATGACATTCTTCTTCAGCGTTTTTTTCTCAACCTCTCGCTGCAACTCTCTTGTATCCAGCGAATAGAAATGAGCTGTGTCTCCAGTTTATTTGCGCCAATGGTCCTGAATTACTATTTACATCATATTAAGCAAACTTTTTCATTTATTTTTGGATTATTCGATCCTGTTTATAACGTTATTTATTGTTTCTGGACCTTCCATTTGTAGAGTCAGCTTGTTTGTGGTAAAATATGGTTCTTTCCTAGGAGACCGCTCTAAATTTCACTCGAAATTTTCAGTAATTTGTTTCGTCAATCTGCCGCTGCATTACTAGTTACAAAATGGCAGAAGTAATTGTGCTGAACTTTCTTTCGACCGATGAAGTGGTTGTTACCGATGCAAGGAGTGTTTCCAGATGATAAGATACACATGGGGAATATACTATGATCTTAATCTACTAAGCTGAATGATTACCTTGATCTATGATGTTAAGAATACCATCAACAGATTGAGCTGGTAGGTATTATCAATCATCAGGTTTATGTTTAGTATTTACCTTTTAGGAAATAATCCATAAAAATAAGAACACAATTTTATTTTGATAATTGTTCCTTCATCGCGTAAATATTGTAGATCAGCCTCATAGGAAAAAATCGTGAATACTTGTTTCTGAGATAATCCAACCTGGCTACTCATTTCATAACCTAGCAATATGGAAACAGGTCACATTTTAAAAAATGTCATTTAGAAATAGTTCAACTTTCTTTATGGATTCATATAACTTGAAGAATATGGATATCTTTGTCACAATCGGTGTCAGCACACTGTACGGGACTACTTTATAATTAAACAATGAAAATATAAGTAACCAATATCATGAAACAATAAGTTGTAAATGCGAGTTCTAGAGTAATTCATGGCAAAATAAATATGACATCCTTTCTTCAAATGTTAAATAACTCACCATGTATAATGCGGACGTTTTGCTATGTGCTTTTCTCTCTATTTGTACATCCCAGAGATCATGGCTCCGTACTATTGAGATAAATTTCGAGTCATACCTTATGAACCATACCTGGTTTTAATCACGCTTTCTGCCTTCTGCTTTTTTTCTGTAACTGCGTGATGTTTTCTATTTATATTAGTCAATAATTTCATAGTGAATATATATCAATCGTTAATACTACCTTCCCGTTTGTACGGATGAGAGATGGCCAATTACAGCGAAAATAGAAAAGAGAATACATGCTTTTGAAAACAATTGTTTCAGACCAGTATTGCATTTCTTTTATCCAGAAAAATAAACGAACATAAAAACATAAAATACACCATATGCAACCGACAACATACACATCATATATGTGAGAAACTAAATAAATAATCTTTCGTATGTGTGCAGTGTGGCCATGTGATAAGACATGTTTGCCTTTCAAAATTATCCTGCTAGGGACAATTGAGGTAGAAGAAAAACACGAATGTAGAAAAATAGTTCTGTTTGAGAATATTAAGGACTTTTTCATGATTACGATTCGTCACACTTAAACATGGAACTGCGAACAGAAGTACTGCTGTTTTTTTTTCTTTGGTGTTTCTAGTGAGCGCCACTATGAATCTGAAAGGCACGTTTTTGGCACTTATTGGCATCCCTTCATGCCTGAGATGCTCATCTACATTGTGGGACGTCCGTTGCAGCCAACCTTAAGTGGAAAGATATCACTGAGTGCATAGCGACTATGAAGACACCGTGTATTTCATATTATATGTATTGAATCTATAGCAAGTTTTGTTGACCACTTCGTGAGCTATATATTTGTTGTCATATTTACTGGCCATGTTTAAATTTTTCCCATCTGGCCAGCATGGCAGGAATCGTGTACAAAATTGGATTTGCTGCAGAGTGTAAGGGAAGAATGATTACTGTTGTCCAGGTATACACTTCATTGCTGATCTCGTGTTCACCAAGAGACACTAATCCCGTTATTCCTATATAAAACCAGGTGAGACAGGTAAGAATAGCTACAAGAGATAATTGTTTGGCTAGTAGTTTATCTTGTGGCCGGTTTGAAGATGAAATTGTCGTTATATTCGAAATTGTGTTCTTTGACATTGATCTGAGGATTACTTTTTGACCATAAGCAACAGCAAGAACAATGCATAGATTGTGAGCTATGAACAGACAAAATGAGTACTCCCAGCCATCCTTAAATACTTGTTTTGTTATTGGTAAACCAAGACATATTGAGTTGGAAGAATATATATCAAATTTTAAAACGAGCGGAAGCAGTGCTAACAGAAAACATAAAGTCCATGATAAAATTACAGCAATAATTATCTGCATGTGTGTCATCTGCTTTTTCAAGAATATGTTAAAAGTGGACAGAAAAATAAAATATATTGAAGTCTCACTAGAAAGTGTAGCAAGAAAACCTGCAAGTTTACAGACTAGACTTTCTCTCCAGCTTTTGTTGTACAGAGCATAAACTTCACGATATTTATAATCTGCTCCAACAATAATACAAACATAGATTCCCGTAATCAAGTCAGATATACACAAGTTTGTAACAAACTGTCCATATGCTGTCCTGAGAGCTGACCTATCACAAAGTACACGATATACAATCAGAGTTAGATTTTCTAGAACGGCAAGATCAGCAATGACTAGAAGAGTAACACGATGGACATTGTCCCTTAAAAGATCATAACATGAGGAAATTTCGTCCTCAGGAGCGTGGCACGTGTAGTCTGGGATGTTATGTCCTCTAATCTGTGAACAGCACATTTCAAATTTGTCTGCGTACATATGTTGACTGATTGTAAGTCCATTAAACAAATCTTCATTGAAATTATCGAATGGAATACCACGTAGATCTAGTGTCTGTAGATTATATTGAGAAGAAAATGATTGTTTGTGGACAGATGAAATAAGAGTAAAACTTAAGTTTAAATGTCTCAACATTGGCAACCCAATCAGGAAGTCATAATCGATATAAGATTGAGCTGTATGGGAGAGATCCAGTACTTCCAGGAACGGTAGATTTAAATATTTCACAACCAGTTCATTGTTATATGATAAATTGAAATGACGCAAATTTCCCAGAGTAGGTTGACATTTGTCATTATACGTTTTTACTGAGCTGTAGTCCAAGTCTAATTGTATAAGGACTGGATAATCCATCTCTTGTATCCATGGCAGATTTTTCAAGTTACATCGAGACCAGTTGACGAAAACATAGTTTATTAACTGTCCTGCATGAATTTGAAGGATAACAGAAAGATTTACTCCTGATAGATCTATGTATTTGAAGTGAGTGCCACTGAAACTGAAATCGCGTAATGGAACTGATATATTGTAATCTGATACCGTTATTGTTCCAGATACACAGTGGCAGCCATGCATACAATGCATTGTACAGTCCACTTCGTCATCTTGATTTGGACAATCAGGATGTCCGTCACAAACTAGGGCAGGATGTAAACACACTGTACTATTCCAACAAACAAAATTACCGGAACATGAGTCAATATTTTTATGGTTTTCCTCATCTCCTGTAGGACAGTCGACTTTTCCGTCTAGGACATAATGTTGAGGGATGCAATACGTGTCAGGACATTTAACATATCCTTCAGGACACATGAAATCAGTACAGTTTCTAAGATGAGACATATCTCTACACCCGATAACAGCTCCGTACATATCTTTAACATAAACACACCTGGGAGCCCAGATGATATGATCAAGTATATTTCTACAAGTCTCAGCAGATTCCAGTTTTCCTATAGTCTCATCTAAAGGTCCCTCTGGTCCCCTACAATCATTACGTCCATCATTAAGTTGTGAGAAACGTACACATTTATTTTGATTACAAATTAATGCGCAGGTTATGTTTTTCTGTAAAAAATTGTTGAAAATCTCGCTTTCGTCGTTGATACTTCTCCCTGAACTGTACCCACAAATATTACAATCAATCTCTCCATCATTGACCAACTGTAAGGATAGACATGAACCGTCACAACAATAAATACCTGAACATTGATCTTCACACTTCTTATATCTATTGTCACATGTCCTGATGTCATCACAACCAGACATATCACTTTCTAAATGTGGACCAAACATGCATGTAGAACTCGGTCGCTGAGATAAATAACATGGCGATTCATCTCGCTTGTTGTTGCAGTGATTGATATTGTCACAGACGTAGCTGTAAGAAATATATCTGGGATTACCTGACTCCTCCATGCAGTCAAAGAGAGGGATTATTTTATCGTATTTTTCTTGTAGAAATTTGAGAAAAATTGTACTACCCGAGTTTGCTGAGATAGAAACAATATTTGTACTAAAAACAACATAACCACCTTTATCTAAGGATTTATTAAAACTTTCTCTGGAAGCTGGATCTATTCTCATGTGTGTATCAGCACTTGCACGAGAAAGTGTTATCTCACACAAGCTGAATCTACTTAATTTAACTCTACATCTGACATGGGACCATCCTTCAACAAAGTAATCTTGATTTCTCCAGAAAATGGAGTCATTCTTGCGATCGTGCCAGTCGAACTGCCACACTCCACAAGCTGTATCATAACCACCAGATGGTTTACCATCTAGCCAGTTGTTTGTCACTAAAGGCCTGTTAGAGGATGGACTCCTCAGTGACCATTCAAACCGTCGAGCAGCATTCTTGTCCCTATTGAGGCCGATATAAACTTTCACAATCAACTCAGTTGTGTTATACCAGTGCAAGTTGTTATTTTTAAGATCTTTTAAATATGAGAGCAAAGTTTTTTGTAAAAATGTCAGCTCTGTGTGAGTCTCTATCGCTGCCAGATGTCCGCCGAATTGAACATTACAAGTACGCATGGCTTCATACCAACTTATTTGTAAGTTAGAATCTAACAGCTGATAACAAGAGAGATAATCAGAGCTGCCGGTATGTTCAAAGGGAAACCATCCTTGCATACATTGTTTACAAATAGCCATAACTAGAATATAATTTGTTGTAACGTGGACGTTCTTTTCTAGAAAAATTGTGTCACTGAAATACTTTCTTTCTTGATCATATTTACCACCATGTACCACAACAAATATCTTGATGTCTGTATTTTGTTGTTGTATAATAGATGGTATCTTTCTACCTTCGTCATATGACAAACTTGTTCCATCCAGAAAGATAACAGCGATGTGAGTCGCGTATTCTCTAACTCCAGACATTTCAGAAAAGAAACGACGAACAAATTTTATTTTTGGTACAAGGACATCCTTTGCTTGTGTGCCTGAAGTAGATATGAAACTGTGTTTATCTGTTCTTACAGAGTTATTTGTCAATGTCTCAAGTGAAGTGTGAAAGTACCAAGAGTTTATGTCAATGTTAAGATTGGTCTCTGAGAAAGTATCAAATACGTACGTATACAATACTCGTGAAGTTGTCTTGTTGTAAGGTGAACTCAACAGATGCTGGAACAAATGTTGACTTGTCGTGTATTGGTCAATATTATCAGACAAATCTCCATTATCGTAAAACAACATCAGTATGTCCATTTCTTGACTGAAACAATCTTCTAGAGGAAACTTGCTTGACTCATTCGGTGAGAAACCTGTAACGATACATACCCATGTTATTGTAAGACTAATTCCATGTTAGTAAATATATATCTAAAAGATTTACATTTCAGGTTTTACATTGTAAGTTTTACATTTTGGTTTTTACAGTTCAGATTTTACATTGTATGTTTTATATTGTTCATTGCACGAAAGAAGCTTACTTAAAAATGTTCTGGAATTTACAGATGAGTCCGTTTGATAGCATTCTTCTTCTTCAGCGTTCGCTCTCTTATAACCACAACGAATAGTTCGTGTGATTTCCGCCGGGGAGCGTGAAGTACGTTATGCTGCAAGTTCCACAGTAGAACTGTGTTATTTGCACCTCGGTTGGCCACATGTGATCACGACGTTCGAGGTCAAGCACATCCGTTTTCGTCATGCCTTTAATTCGGGTAGGCTTCCCTAGTTCGTGACAGCCTGTCTATCTGTCGCCGGACACGCTGGTGTGTAGTGCCTCTTCGCCAAGACGCTTGTCGAGCGCGTCTATCTGGCACGAGGTGTTTCCCCGTCTATGAATCCATCTCGTGCAATTTGACGTACTCTGCCTGTGTCCATCGGGTACTGAACCGTTTCTATTCCGCGAGCCTGGTTCCAAATGAGGAAGAACTCGCCAGAAGAGTTGGATACTGGCTCGTTCGCCCTCCTACCCAAGTAGTCGTTCACAAATATCGTGAACCCCTCGCACAAGTTCGAGTCTCACACCACGCGTTTGAGAGCAAGGCGCTCTCGAACTGAGTGACCTTGTCCCAATAGCGCCTGAGCCCATCATGTACTGAACCTTTTCTCTCTGCAAGCGTATTTCAGGTATAGGAAAGCTTGACAGTAGAGTTGGGCCAGGACCTAAATCGTTGTCTCTTTTGTGCCTGAGCCCATCGGGCAGGACACCCTTTCTCCGCGCGAGCATTTTTCCGGTTTAGGAAGGCTCGACTTTAGAGTTGGGTTAGGTCTTATTGCTTTTCCGAACGCCCATGATTGGGTCTGGGTCTTAGCCTATGAGGAGTAGTTCACCTTTCCTAGGAACTTCTCACTTTCTATTTGCAATTCGCGCTGCCCTCTGGCGCTATTCTGCACTATCATTGTATAATTTTATTCCATATGACATATATTTGTTTCTTGCCATGCATCTACCTGTACGTGCCTGTTATATTGGCCGCCCCTCCAATGATCTGACTGGCGTCACTGTATGTCGACAGTGTCGCTGTATGTGGTGATGCTAATGGTGTCGGAGATATTATCTGTCTCTCTTGCAGTCAAATCTCTTTCCATCTGCTACCTCCACATTCTCGGATACGATCCCCAAATGATTTGGCCAGAATCAGCTCGAACTGCTATATTTTTCTTTCCAGGGTGCACCGTGAGGAGGTATATTTGGGATCTTGGTTATCTGCTAACCCTGAGTCCGCCTAGAGCAATGCGTTCCCATTGCAACCCTGATAGTATTGTCTACACTGATGAGTCTGTCGTTTGGCAAAAAGTGCAGTTCCTGGGCATTCACAGCTCAGTATAAACAGAAATGTATTAGAGAAGAGCGTTGTGTTGTATATGTAACTTCTAGAAGACTAGACCAACACAACAAACATATTCAGACACAGTTTATATAGCCTTTCAACATGATAAAATGATTAGACATAATCCTACACAATCTATAGAACCTCACAACATGACCAACACAATATATATTTTCAGACACAATCTATAGAACCTCACAACATGACCAACACAATATATATATTCAGACACAATCTATAGAACCTCTCAACATGACATAACTTTTGTCTATGTATTGTTATCACAGTTAACAATAGTTACAATTAATAGGTATAGAGTCAAAAAAATATTTGTTTAAAAACAATATCTTCTTCTGCGAAAATTCTCAAAATACTGCAGTTCTGCAGAGTGCAGTACAGAGAATGGGATTTGTTGTATCATGGCATGCGCAAATCTGCGATAATTATATTTCTTGGCCTAACACACACTGACTTTAGCATAAAAACTACACTTTTATTTCTCACTTATATATTTGTTGACATTATTCTATCGTATGCAATTCATCATACATGTATTGTAGTGTGTTTGTTTGTTTTGGCAGGCTTGCATCACCGGTTTTCATCATCATGTTTGCAACCTCATGTTTGCATTCCAGGTCTGAACCAGGAGGAAATCGAGAGATATGTTTCTAGTATATTTTTGTAGAATGGGAAAGTTTCTCCAGAACTTTAGTTCTCACCTAGACTACAACTCCTAATGGTGTGTCTTCTTTGAGAAGACTACAACAATCGGCAGAGTGCATTTCTTTGAGGAGACTAAAACACTCCAGGTGTCCATTTCTTTGAGGATACTAAAACACTAAAGGTGTGAATTTCTTTGAGAAGACTAAAACACTCAAGGTGTCCATTTCTTTGAGACGACTAAAACACTCAAGGTGTCCATTTCTTTGAGGAGACTAAAACACTCAAGGTGTCCATTTCTTTGAGAAGACTAAAACACTCATCGATGTACATTTCTTTGAGAAGACTAAACACTCAAGGTGTGCATTTCTTTGAGAAGACTAAAACACTCAGCGATGTACATTTCTTTGAGAAGACTAAAACACTCGGAGGTGTGCATTTCTTTGAGAAGACTCAAAACACTCAAGGTGTCCATTTCTTTGAGGAGACTAAAACAATAAAGGTGTGAATTTCTTTGAGAAGACTAAAACACTCGGCGGTGTGCATTTCTCTGAGGAGACTAAAACACTCAAGGTGTCCATTTCTTTGAGAAGACTAAAACACACAAGGTGTCCATTTCTTTGAGGAGACTAAAACTCTCAAGGTGTCCATTTCTTTGAGAAGACTAAAACACTCAAGGTGTTAATTTCTTTGAGAAGACTAAAACACTCAAGGTGTCCATTTCTTTGAGAAGACTAAAACACTCGGCGGTGTGCATTTCTTTGAGAAGACTAAAACACTCAAGGTGTCCATTTCTTTGAGGAGACTAAAACACTCAAGGTGTCCATTTCTTTGAGAAGACTAAAACACTAAAGGTGTGAATTTCTTTGAGAAGACTAAAACACTCGGCGGTGTGCATTTCTTTGAGGAGACTAAAACACTCAAGGTGTACATTTCTTTGAGAATACTAAAACACTCGGCGGTGTGCATTTCTTTGAGGAGACTAAAACACTCAAGGTGTCCATTTCTTTGAGAAGACTAAAACACTCAAGGTGTCCATTTCTTTGAGAAGACTAAAACACTCAAGGTGTCCATTTCTTTGAGGAGACTAAAACACTCAAGGTGTCCATTTCTTTGAGAAGACTAAAACACTCAAGTTGTCCATTTCTTTGAGGAGACTAAAGCACTCAAGGTGTCCATTTTTTAGAAGACTAAAACACTCAAGGTGTGCATTTCTTTGAGAAGACTAAAACACTCAAGATGTGCATTTCTTTGAGAAAACTAAAACACTCAGCGATGTGCAATTCTTTGAAAAGACTATAACACTCAACGGTTTTCTTTGCTGTAAAAATGAGTACATTCGTCTGATGAGTTCCTGATTCACCTCTCGCAACATACAGAGCTTGCTTTATTCGAAATGAAGTGTCTGAGAACAGAACTGGAGGTAACAAAAATAGATTGAGTAAACAATGATACTATAAGCAATCTGATGAAAACAATAGTGTATAAAGAATGCATACACACACACACACACACACGATCAAAAGGTTTAACAAAAGGTTTAACCATCTAATCAGAATGGAACCAGATTGAATTCCATCGATAGCCTTTAATAAAAGTTCAACTTAAAATAGAAACAGCGGAAAAACCCAGACGAGCAAGGATAGTACACAACAAAACACGACAGAGCAGGACTGATTAGCTTTTGCTCTCCTGTCATGCATTTTGTTGTGTCAGGACATACCAGTTCTGGACCATGGCTAAATGACATGAATGAGGCAGGTAACAATGCATTCCCTGTCATTAAATTGGTCTATCTACTTATGTAGACCTAACATCATCAACAGACCTCCAACCTCCCCTGTCTCTATAACTTAATGTTATACCTCAATGGAAAATGTAACTTATTGTTATACCTCAATGGAAAATGTAACTTAATGTTATACCTCAATGGAAAATGTAACTTAATGTTATACCTCAATGGAAAATGTAATTAAATGTTACCACAATAGAACATGTAACTTAATGTTACACCACAATAGAAAATGTAACTTAATGTTACAACAGAATAGAAAATGTACCTTAATGTTACACCATAATGGAAAATGTACCGTAATGTTACACAATAATGTGAAATGTTAACTGTACAGATAAAGTGGTATGTGGTTTTCACAAAAAAACATATTTTTACTGTTTACCAATAATTGAGAGTTTATGTTTGCATAATGATAGGTCTGGTAGATCAACAGTAAGACTTTAAACATGCAGTGAATTTATTGTAATAATTATCTAATATAATTATCCATTGCTAGCATTTGCACAACTATTTCAAAATGTATTTGTTTAACCGCCGATGGAAATACATTTATTCTTATCTATGTTACTATTCATTCATGACTTCATTAGAATAATTATCTATTTATGCGCTGTGTCTATTGCAGAACGTTCTCCTCCTAGCAATATGTAAGCTATTCTCTATCCTATGCTAGCTACTCCTGTGTCAACAACAATTTCTTCAAATATATCAAACCAAGCTTTACTTACCTTCTATTGCGAAAGTTCTGAAACATATGAAGTATAACAGTAACACAAACATAATGTTTGATAACAGTTAAATCTATGTGTGACTGAACGTGGCAGTGTATAGAATCTCAGATAAACTCATTAAATTCTGAAATCTAGTTATTTCCCCCAAGCAACAGAACTTCAACCGTGTATTATATATATATATAAGACCTTTTGGGAAACATATCACGTGTTTTTTTAAATAGCTCCAAATACAATGTTATAGCTGGAGAGTAGTTGCTTTACTGAATTACTTCAAAATTGTTAATTATCTTTTCTTAGCGGTTCTTATATTGTTGTGTTTTAGTGACCAGCAATTTTATTTCTGTGTGAATTAATATTATTATTAGAATGATAGGGGCTGTCCATAAATTTTGGAAACACATTTTTGCCATTGTTTTCATCACTCCCACCATTGTACAGAACATGTCAAGAATCAAAAGACATCCCTTCCTGCTTAATTCTGTAACTATATTGTTATCTCCCCCTTCCCCCTAAAATATGGTTTAGCAGAAAAATGGTGAATAAACGACATGATTTTTTTAAATAAAAGTTTCTTCAATTCACAAAATGTAATATAAAACTGTATTATTGACGTCAACTTTTGTAACATTTCTCCCCTACCTTGTCAACAACTGGGAAATTGTTCACACCCTACTTGTTTTCGCTAAGTATCGACAGCAACATTTCAAGATTTACTTGAAAAAGTAATTCAAACGTTTGATGACACGATCTGAACCTGATCCGCTCTGCGTTAATCAATTTACATCAAAACGACAATATAGATCATTAGCTCGCCATTGGCCAATTTCCAAGTAATAAGAATCGTGTTTCGTTGTGCTATGAAGTATGAACCTTCAAACCCATTTTTATCTACGGGCATGCGTAGGGATCGCCATGTCTGAGATGACTAGCGATATTTAAAGTGTCTACCTACATATCTCTCCTGACATATCAATAATCTCTTCTGACATATGAATAATCTCTGCTGACATATGAATAATCTCTCATAACATATGAATAATCTCTGCTGACATATGAATAATCTCTGCTGACATATGAATAATCTCTCATAACATATGAATAATCTCTGCTGACATATGAGTACTATCTCTAACATATGAATAATCTCTTCCGACATGAATAATCTCTTCCGACATGAATAATCTCTTCTGACATGAATAATCTCTCCTGACATATGAATAATCTCTCCTGAAATATGAATAATCTCTCCTGACATATGAGTACTCTCTCCTAACATGAATAATCTCTCCTGACATATGAATAATCTCTGCTGACATATGAGTACTATCTCTAACATATGAATAATCTCTTCCGACATGAATAATCTCTTCCGACATGAATAATCTCTCCTGACATATGAATAATCTCTCCTGACATATGAATAATCTCTTCTGACATATGAATAATCTCTCCTGACATATGAATAATCTCTCCTAACATGAATAATCTCTCCTGAAATATGAATAATCTCTCCTGACATACGAATAACATGTACAGTGACGATAAACAAAAAACAGACTGTATCTTACATTCTCATCCACATTTTTAGACAATAATTCATTATAATTGTATCTTTTCTTATTGTTAACTACACCGGATTTCTAAAGTCAATTGTCTACATAACATTCTCAAACTATCTACTCTCTTTGATATCCATGTCTTTCTTATTTATCACAAAACTGATGACGTGTACAATATGGATTTTGAAAATAACTTTAAACACTTCAGTTTTAATTATGTTGGCCGTGCACAAGATTACAAATACAAGATGTCTACGGAAGTTTCTAGAACTCTTTGTCATTTCATATAGTGGACTTTGCATACATTATAGAACTGATGACGTGCTTTGAAAAGTGGAAGTAAATCTGCTTACTGTTTGTGAAATAAATAATAAATCATTCTTCTGTTATAATGTATATTTGTAAGATTGTCTTAACACGGTGCTTCTCAAACTGTGGGTTACTGTCATCAATATATACATTTGTAAAATTGTCTTAATGAGGTATTTCTCTCCTCTCTCTCTCTCTCTCTCTCTCTCGCTCTCTCTCTCTCTATATATATATATATATATACTGTTTACCTTTCATGCATGTAGTAGAAGGCGATTAATGAGGATTTGGGGTCGAATTTGCTGTCATCGCATATAAGGTCAAAGTGAACCAGAAGTAACGCTAAAGACGAATGTATCACATCTAAAGGCTATGCTATTACAGTTAATCTGTAAAAAAAAAAGACACAACGAATTCGGTTAAGAGAATTACCTCCTGCTAATCTCTGCATGCGTGTCAGAGCGAGCGCAGGAGAAATTATGTTTCTTTATAATGTCAGAAATTATGTGTTTTTTTTTATAATTACAGAAATTATGTTTCTTTATAATGACAGAAATTATGTTTTTTAAGGTTGACAGAAATTCGCGTATGAAAATGAATGTTTTCCTGTCGCTGATGAATGTAGGGGCTGAATAACACACAGCAAATATCAAAATGATCATAAATAGATACAAGTCTTACAGGTATTAGTCAAAAGAACAAAATAGCTATGAGATTGTCATAGACGACGTCTCGACTAAAGGTCTTCATCAGGTCTAAAGACAATAAACGAAATAAAAAATGTACTACATAAGAAAAAGCACATATACTGATTGTAGGAGGTAGAGATTAATGCGTGGTAAGAAACATATCATAGGGAAAAAAACAGATCAAAGCTGGAAGGGTCTAGCAAAGTAAGAAAAGACATACATAGAATAACAAAGTAAGAGAAGACATACATAGAATAACGAAGTAAGAGAAGACATACATAGAATAACGAAGAAATGATGTACGAGAGAGTGATGATATACGCGATAAAATGAGATAAAATTGTTGGATCCCCGTCACCAAGTTGTCTGTTACAAAATGAAAGGTGGTATGTCAGCTGGTCTGTATCTCTCATCCCTGAAAATCCAACAAAGGGGAGAGTAGTATCAATCCGTTGTGGAACCTTTCCCTATTAAATATTCTACGAACCTTTGTGACCTTTGTTTCCACATTTCTATGTATTGCTCTTATTCGGTTTTATCCTTACGTTGCCACTCTTGTATAGTTTTATCCTAACGTTGCCACTCTTGTGTAGTTTTATCCCCACGTTGAGACAGAATTACAGATATAGACATGTTTCAAGTGAACGAAAGAAGAAGAAGAAAAATCCCACGTTGCCACTCTTGTGTAGTTATATTTATACATATAAAATGTATTTCCTATTTGTGAATTATTTCCTTATTAATGTCTTGTTTATTGGTTGGGGGGGGGGTGGTCTTCTTTTGTCAGGAAAGTGTGTACTATTGTAATCCTAAATTAAATCAGTAGTCGCAGATGAACATATTTGGACACCAAAATAATAAATTAAACACCTGGTAACATTGATCTCTTCATTGATTGAATATTTCTGACAACATATGAGGTCACATACAGAACAGGTACGATGATATGCGAGATCAAATTCGTAATTAACAAGAAAGATGACATACAAGGTCTGAACTGAACGAGTACGATCACATACAATGCCATATACTGAACGAGTACGATCACATACAATACCATATACTGAACACATACGGTGACACTCGAGTTTCCGTAATGAACAAATACGATGACATGCAATATACTGAAGAAAAGAAAAATTGACTTGAGGTCTATGAAATTTGAAATTTAGAATCGCTGTCAGAGTATGATGCTTTTGTAAACGCGCTAGAAAGATGTTTCATTTTGTCAATAAAATCGTAAAAACTCTGAACATACAATGTAGCAACAAGAACCGGAGTCATAATTTAATCAAGCTGTTAGTGACATCTGATCGGTTTAGCTTTAAAATATGGCTTTGTTAATTTTAGGTTCTATATTTTCGATGAAAATTTTAGCGATGGTCGTCGGTATGTACAAATTTCAAACAGTATATTTATTCAGTCTTGATTCTGTATTATAAATCATGAAGATTGAAATAAAACGTATATTCAATACAATTTAATAATGCGTGCCAGAATGTTCACATTCTATAAATCTATACATTTAAATGTGTTCGTTAATTTTTACTTATTTTTACTTATGTACAAATATGTTTAAAATCTTGCTATACCAACTCAAAATGCTGTTTTAGAACAGAAAAAAGCAATTCAGAATGAGTTCCTGTGTTAAACAAGGCTGCCCTATGTCACCATTGCTATTAAATATCGCAATTGACTTGGCTATGAGAAAAAGCACATCCAACACAAATTTAGGAATCAAATGGATAAATAAAACATTATAGACCTGGATTTTGCCGATGATCTTGCACTATTGAGTGAAAACCATCAAGATGCACAAACAAAAACTGATAGATTAAAACTCATTGCAGGACAAATAGGTCTCCAAATCAATTCATCAAAAACAAAAATTAAGGACTTCACCATTTCACCTAACGAAATTACTTTAAATGACAACAACTTGAAAAAGTACACAAATTCTATCTAGGAAGCAAATTAACACTCGACGTTGATGTCATGACAGAGATTACAGCTCGCATTGCCCTAGTACCAAGTACATTTAACAGACTCTATAATATCTGAAAGTCAAAGTCAATCAGCGCACGCACGAAAATGCGCTTATTTAATTCCTGCGTTATTCCGGTGCTAGCATATGGATGTGAGAGCTGGAAAAGCTCTTTATCTTCAGAAAAGAAATTACTGAGTTTCGAGAACAAATGTTTTCGTAGGATAACTAACACCCATTGGAGTGAATTCAAATCGAATGATAAAATAAGAGAAGAGACACATCAAAATTTCATCACAAATGATATCAGAAAACGCCGTTGGTTCTGCATCGGGCATGTCCTACGCGCAGACACGGACATAATACACCACCAATCTCTTGAATGGATACCTACAGGCAAAAGAGCAAGGGGTAGACCAAAAGAAACACTCAGAAGAACAATACTTAGAGAAAGTAAAACAAAAAATATTAATACTATTCAAGAACTGCACAGAATAGCTATGAACAGACAGAATTGGAGAGATCTGACCTCTGCCCTATGTGCTAACTTCAGCGCAAAAGGAAAATGAATGAATGAAAAATGTGTGAATTGTTTTGGTTTGTTATCTTACAAAACATATGTAGCAATTGCCACTCACATGTATCCAGATGACGGCGGTGTGTAATATCATATTCTGCTTTTTGATATAGTTGAAACATCTTCTAAGTTCGTGGGTATTTGTATTGAGACTTCTTGGAGCCATACGATTTACACAGTTTTTTAAAGTACCAGTGTCTAATACCTTCCATGTCGTGCAACCAATGACTGGTCCTTTTCTGATAGATCCTCTGGTAGATCAGGTTCTACATCAATATAAACATGAATATTACAATATTGTAACAGAAAGTACCAAGCGAACATATTTCCAACATATAAAGAGACACATTCCTACGGAAACTAACCCTTATCTTTATCCATGGACACGCAGATCTGGAAGTAAACGAACTGACCAACCACTTACCTAGCCATGCCACAGTAGCAGATGGTCAGGCTATCGGCCGAGCGGATATACTCATTGTTCTTCGTGAGTCCGCACAATCATAGGAATTAGAGGTAAATGTGCACGAGTCAATATCAAGAATTGAGAGTGAAGATGGGTGGGGCATCTAGAAAACACATGACAAAGATTTTATAAAGAACAGTGAACACACATAGAACCAGAACCATCAGTCGTTATACATTGAGAGATTTATGAAGTGGAGATCTGAGCACCTATGGACATGCCCGGTGTTCAAGAACGATAATCAACAAACCAATACTTAAAGAGACAGAAAGGTTTAAAAAAGATTAATCATGGAAATAAAAGTTCGAGAACAGTAAACCAAGGCTAACCAAGACTGCAATGGATATTGAAATTGAAGACCTTCTGAACATGATACTAAAAGATGCTGGGCAGATAACACAGAAACGAGGGATAAATGTTTCAGTTTAAGGTACCAACCCTAAACAGGAAGTAGGTAGCTGGAGTAACACAGGACAAATATAAAGATACACAAAAATGGGTAGAAGTGTTACCAAAATAAAGCATAAAACAACATAACAACGAGATACAGAGACAGACGACGCTACGACTAAAAAGCATTCATCAGTACAAACCAAAGACCATAGTACAACGATTCTTACATGGAGACAAACATGGTTATGATAGGGAGAAAGGAAATGAAATATAGTGAACAGATAGCGGGTAAGCATAGATGGAGCAGCATGACAGGAAAGAAGAAGGTATAGGGAGAAGATAGTGGTAAATAGGAAGGGAAAGTGTATAGAAGAAAGTGAGAAGTGAAATAAATAGATGTACTAGCAAGTAACATAATATAAATTACATTAAATTAGAATACTTATCTCAAAGGTAGCAACAGGAAATGAGTATAACTGATATACAGTCATATGTAAGGGAAGAGCAAAAGAAGATGGTGCGAGAGATCAGATGAGAGAGAGAACGTAGAGAGAGGGAGAGACAGAGGCCAATACGGCAAGAACAGACGAGGGAGAAGAAGAGACCACAGAGCACTTATGACCAAACAACGTGGAGAAAGTATAGAACAGAGGAGATAAAAGAGTAATGGAATCAGACACTGGTGGAAAGAAAATGTAGTGATGATAAATGACGGTGAATATAGTGAAATATTATTGATAATAGATAACTTAGTTAAAGATACGTGTTGTTAGAACGAATGGGCCCAACATCGTGGGCTGAAAGTCGGAAGTAGACAGTAGTGAATAGAGAAGGCTATGGTAATAATTACTAAGGCCAAGTGTCCGACTGAGAGAAGCAATAATGATACATCTCCTCAAATCAAGAAAAGATGGCAACACAGTCTCCAATTATAGGCCTATCAGCCTCACAAGCTGACTATGCAAATTAATGGAACGCATTATCAATCTTAGGATGCAGTGGTACCTTGAAAGTGAAAACCTTCTTGTATCACAGCAAGTAGGTTTCAGACAATGCTACTGTACTGAAGATCAGGCAACCTACCTCTCCCACGAGATTGAGGATGCTTTCCAAGATAAGAAACTGGTACTAGCAGCATGGATAGACCTCAGGAAAGCATTTGATAAGGTCTGGAAAGAAGGGCTCCTAAAGAAATTGCGAAATTGCAGGGTTAGCTCAAGAATGTACAAATGGGTAAAAGCATATCTGCATAATAGAAGAGCCAGGGTACAATTATATGGTTGCAAAAGCAAGAAAGTCCTACTGCGTCATGGAGTCCCCCAAGGAGGAGTCCTGTCACCCACACTTTTCTTGGTTTACATCAATGACCTAGTTGCTGAACTACCACACGGGATCAAAGTGGCAATGTATGCTGACGACCTGGTGATCTGGTACACGGAAGAACATGCAACAGTGGCCACTAAACAAATACAAAGAGCTATCGATGGCCTAACCTTATGGGCAAATAGATGGTGCGTCACCATTAACAAGGATAACTGCAGCACTGGGAGAGATTAACCGCACGTTGCAACCCGTTTGAAGGCGGTGCCCGTACTGCACGCTGACTTCATAAAAAGACATAATTGGGGGAGGGGGGCACTGCCTCCGAGCCATCACAGTCGTATGTAGCAGGAAGCCTGTTGACGCTGAAATAAAAGTATAGTCGCATGGAGAGGGTTATGGTCAGTCAAACGTTCTTATCATGCCAAGTGGCTAGTACGGTAGCTGACCCACCAAAGCCCCAGAAAGTGACCAAAATGGAAAGCATAGTAGGCATGATAGGGCGCCCTCACGACACTGTGATTAGCACAGGGAAAAGGTGGGTCTTTGTTGGGTCGGCTACCCTACTAAACACTTAGCTTGGTGAGACTGTTTGACTGACCACGACTCCCCACTCCCCTTGCGACTATATTTTGTTTGCAGCGCCAACCGGCTTCCTACTACATACGACTGTGATGACTCGGAGACATTGGTCCCCTACTATGCCTTTTATGGAACCATCGTTCAGTAGAGACAACAACTCCGAACGCGTTGCAACGTACTGTTGGTCTCTTCTAGCTACGAACCGTGTTTCATTTGACATTTTCATCCACACGATACATGGCCCTCACGAAGGGATCGTGCATTGGTGGCTCGAGCTTCTGTCCGTTGATCGTTGTTCTTACAGATGAGTTAGTGTACAGTGCGGTCAATACCCTCATAACGGTTGCGACGTGCGGCTAGATCATACTATTATCATCTTCAGTTTATGCACCGGTCTTATTTCCCAACACCTGGCCTATAAGGCACTTGTCGTTGCAGTTGTGACCTTGGTCCATCTTCCGCCATTCTTATCAGGACCTTTGCTATACCGACCTACACATACAACGATATTGTGGACATACAACATACCGACCTACACATACAACGATATTGTGGAAATACAACATACCGACCTACACATACAACGATATTGTGGAAATACAACATACCGACCTACACATACAACGATATTGTGGAAATACAACATACCGACCTACACATACAACGATATTGTGGAAATACAACATACCGACCTACACATACAACGATATTGTGGAAATACAACATACCGACCTACACATACAACGATATTGTGGACATACAACATACCGACCTACACATACAACGATATTGTGGACATACGAATCTTTCTTAGTCATCTACGACGCACCAGCTCACATGCTTTTGCTGTAGTTCCGGGTCTACCCCCTACTCGATGTTCGTTTTTTTTTGTCTCTTCATTACCTACCTACTATGGTGTCCTTTTCTTCGGCACCTTCTTCCTAATTCTCTCTATTTCAGCTAGATACCTTCGTCCGTAGCGCTTTTCCGGGTTAGCTCTTACCCTCTCCCGCTGTACCCCCCCCAGTGTCCTTTGGTCCCTTCTCAGTTGCACAATTCTTCATCGCGTGACGTATCTCTGTTCTGGGGCCCACGTCTAACACATTCTCTTCATCTTCGCCTCTCTCATTTGCTCCTCTTTTTATTACTCTCCTTCCTTCTCTTATCCTTTGCTATCTGTCTCTATAGCTACGTGATTTGAGTTATGTATCCAAAAAGGAACACCCTCTGCTCGATGTTCGCCACTACAACCCTGAGTACGCTTTGGTTTCGATCTCCTGCACATTTACTCATCTTCTCTTCTTCCTTCGTTTGTGTTTATTTTCTCTTATTGCCTACTGGTGTTGTTCTTCCATTATGTGTCTTTTTCACTGGGTGTGTAACTGCACTATGTCTGTGTTTTCTTACCTGGCGAGCCGGTCACTTAGCCTTGGTATTCAACACAATCATCATCATCAGGTGCCATGCCGGGTGGCGTAGGCGGTCATGGCTCTCCACAGCTCTCTGTCCACAGTATTATGTATCAAAGTCGTTGTTGTTTCTTTGCCGTGCCAGGTTGTCACACTGTCTAATATTTTCTCACGTTGTCGCCCTCTGTCTCTGGTGCCTTCAATCTTGCCTGTTGTGATTATGTTCTCTAAACCTGCCTGTCTCATGAAGTGGCCAAAAAAAGAAGATTGCCTTTTTCTTATATTGTTGATTAAGGTCCGTTTCGCATTTAACTCTTTTAACACCTCTACATTAGTTTTTCTGACAGTCCATCGTATTCTCAGCATTCTTCTGTAGAACCACATCTCCGTTGCCTCCAATCTCCCACTTTCCAGTTTGTTTATTGTCCAAGACTCGCACCCATATGTTAGTATAGGGGTTATATAACACTGCAGAACTCTCTTTCTCACCTCTAATGACAAGGTCATATTACACAGTATATTTTTCATTTTTCTGAATGTTGTTTTTGCCTGTCCTATTCTGCATCTTATTTCTGTTGAACTTCTTCCATCTGCTGTTATAATTGTACCTAGATATTTGAATTGGTGGACCTGTTTTAATACTATATCATTCACTATGATCTTGCAAGGTGTGTTATTTTCTTTCTTTGAAATAACCATTACTTCTGTTTTCTTGATATTTAGGAAGAGGCCTTTCTCTTTGCTTTCTGTGACTACTACTTTAATTAATTTTTGAAGGTCTTCCTCACTTTTTGCAATCAGAACAGTGTCATCCGCATATCTCAAATTATTTATGTTATGTCCTCCCACTGATATTCCTGGGATATCTACTATTGCACGCATTATGTTTTCACTGTATAGTGATTCAACACAATAGCCTTGTCTATTCACTACTGTCTAGTTCCGACTTTCAGCCCACGATGTTGGGCTCATTCGTTCTATGCAAAACCAGTGTAACAACACGTATCTTTAGCTGTTATCTATTATCAATAATATTTCACTAGGCTCACCGTCATTTATCATCACTACATTTTCTTTCTACCAGTGTCTGTTTCTATTACTCTTTTACCTCCTCTGTTCTATATTTTCCCCATTTCGTTTGGTCATATATGCTCTGTGGTCTCTTCTCCCTCGTCTGTCCTTGCCGTATTGGCCTGTCTCTCCCTCTCTCTCTCCCTCACGCGCTCTCTCTCTCTCTCATCTGATCTCTCGTACAATATCCTTTACCCTCTTCCCTTACATTACGACTGTATATCGGTTTACACATTTCCTGTTGCCACTATTGAGTAAGTATTTTAATTTAATTTAATTAAATGTATTTTAGTTGAATTGAGTTTATCTATTTTTATTTGCTATTACATCTTATCTATTTTCACTTCACGCTTACCCTCCTATTTACCACTATCCTCTCACTATACCTTCATCTTCCCTGTCATGCTGCTCCATCTTTGCTTCCCTTGCTATCTATTCACTATCTCTGTTTCCTTTCTCCCTATCATAACCATGTTTGTCTCCATTTAAGATTAGTTGTACTGTGATATTTGGTTTGTCTTGATGATGGTGTTTTAGACGAAACGTCGCATGTCTCTGTATCTCGTTATGTTGTTTTATAATGTATTTTGGTAACACTTCTACCTATTTTTTCTCTTGTACAGATCCGAGAGGCTTACAGAGTGGCAGTAATAACAATGTTCTAAAAAGGACACGCTACATAGATACTGTTGATGATCTACTTGTAGTATATCTCAATGCATTTCTATGTTTAGCTTTTGTTCTTTTTTTATTTGGCTGATTTTAAAGTTTTTGGTTTATTGGATGTTTATATCTTGTACATATTCTTTACTTGATCTATCGATTTGATATATTCGTCTTTGCATCTCCTGCTCGCTTTCGTCTAACAGCAATGTGTCAAATTCATATCGTAGATTATTTATTATTTTCCCACACATCTTACGTCCTGGCATTCCTTCTATATGTTCAATAATGTTTTCTATGGAGTTAGTAAATAGGCATACGATAAACAATACAAACGTGTGTTAACCCTTATTTTTGCATGTGGAGGCTTTTGGAGACTTGCATTCTAGTTTAGAGAGCAAAGAATAGTGACACTATCTTCCATCCGTACATATCGTATGAGGCGATTAAGGAAAGATGGGAAATAGGCTGATAGCCTATAACGTGAAAAAAAATAACAATTGTTCTTCTATTATATGATGATGCCCATTGATGACAAGAGATGCAGGCAAGCCCAGCGAATTTTACACCTTTGTCCTTTTCTGAAAGACTCCAATGTCACAGGGAATGTTAGGTGAACAGTTACTAGTATTTGCTCAACATATCTGACAGAAGAATAATAAACTAGTTGGTCCAGTGGTGTGTGCTGTACTCCTGGCAGGACGTGGTAATCCTGGGATACTAGAACACTGGATTGTGTCCCTTCAAAAACTAACCATGCGTTAATAAATCCATCTTGCACAACCTTTGGGACAGCTTTAAATGAGTCTCAAGATAAACAAAAATAGGTAGATGTGTTACCAAAATAAAACATAACACAACCTAACAACGAGATACAGGGACAGACGACGTTTCGACTATTAAGCCTTCATCAGGACAAACGAAAGACAACGGTACAACGAATCTTACATGGAAACAAACGTGGTTGATAGGAAGGAAAGAGGAGGAGAGATAGTGAATAGATAGTGGAGGAAGTAAATAAGGAGCGGCATATTGGGGAGGAAGAGAGTATGGGGAGAAGAAGTGAGGAGAGAAAGTGCACGGAAGGAGGTGAGGAGCGAAAATGGATAAGGTGTGGTAGTAAGTAAAATAGATAAGGTTAAATTAAGATACCTCAAAAGTGGCAACACGCAATGAGTATAACGAATAGATAGCAGAGGAAGCAGAGATGGAGCAGCCTAGCAGGGAGGAAGAGGGTATGGGAAGAAGTGAGGAGGGGAAAGTGCATAGAAGGAGATGAGGAGTGAAAATAGTTAAGGTGTAATAGCAAGTAAACTAAGATAAATGAGGATAAATTCAGATACTTACCTGAAATGGCAACAGGTAATGAGTATTAGCATACAGTCGTCATGGAAACGCAAAAGATGATGGTAGGAGAGATCAGATGAGGGAGAGAGAGAGAGATGGAGATGAAGAATAAAGTAGAGAAAAAAGGGGAGAAAAGAAAGAAACGACCGAGCAGATATAGGCAGTGGAGAGAGACTATAAGTAGGAGTACATAATGGTGGGAAGAAAATACAGTGATAATACAATGATGTATGTAAGTGAGAGTAAAATATAAAATATTGGTGATAATATATAAAACAGAACTTATCTGATACGTTGAGAACTGGCTAGCTTGAAACCAACAGTCACACTGGTGGGTCAGGGTCAATGGACAATGAAAGCTAGTGAGGCAAGTAGCGTCAATAAAATACCAACATGCCAGATTGTCACACCACAGGAAACTACAGGAAACTAAGAGGACTACAGAAATGGCCGCAGGGAAGATTGAGCGATAAGTATAAAGGTCCAGTATTATGACGAGAGACCGACTGAAATAATAGGCAGGGCCGTAGAGAGAAACCCGAGGCGGGTAAAAGTTAAAACCGTGACTCCTACAAATAGTCATAGAGACAGATAAAAAAAGGATAAGAGGAATGCAGAGGAGAAGAACAAGAAAAGAGAGAAGAAGAAGAGAAAAAAAGAAAAGAGAAAAAAAAGGAAGAAAAAAAGAAAAAAGAAGAAGAAAACGGTGGATAGACGTGGGCCCCGAGCCGGAAATACGCCACGCAAGGACGGGATGTGGAAGTAGGAAGGAGCCTACCAGACACAGCAAGGTAGGGTGGGGGACTAACACGGGGAGGCGCGTCGTGCGAAGGTATCAGGCTGATAAAGAAAGAAGGTGCAGAAGAGAAGGGTACCAGAGTAGGAGAGAAAAGGGGAAAGGAGGCAATGTCAGATGGAGGCAGACCCAGAACTACAGCCAAAGCATGTGAGGTGGTGGGGGGTCGTATGTGACCAAGTAAGGGTCATCAGTCCATAATGTCGTTGTAGTTGGAGGTCGGTGTAACAGAGGTTCCGATAAAATAAATATTGCGGAAGATGGACCAAGGTCACAACCGCAACGACAAGTACCTTTTAGGCCCCGTGTTCGGAAGTGAGACCCGTCGCATCAACCGAAGATGATAAGAGGATGGACTAGCCGCACGTCACAATCCCTATGTGGGTATTGCCCGCACTGTACACTAGCCCATCTATGGGAACAACGATCAACGGACAGAACCTCGAGCCACCGATACACGATCCCTTAGTCCAGGCCATGTACCATGGTGAGAAACATGTCAGATGAAACGATGTTCGTAGTTGAGTGAGACCAACCGTACATTGCAACCCACTGGAGGTGTTGCCCGTACCGCACGCTGGCTCCATAAATATACATAGGGGACCCCTGTATCCGAGCCATCCAAGTCGTGTGGAAAAAAAAAAACAAAAAAAAAACATAAAAAAATAAATAAATAAATATATATGTATATTCTAAATAAATAAATATATATATATATGTAGTCGATGTAAAGGTCTCCCAGCCTCGGCATGCTAAGTAGCTGTAAGGGTAGCCGACCCAACAAGACCAAAGAAGGACAACCAGAGAGCGGCAAAAGGCCAAAAGTAATAAGATGATAGGTACGTGGTGGCGCCCACGGGCCACAGAGAATGGCACAGAAGAAACAGAGGACACAGCCTCAAGTAGTGGGAATGGAGAAAGTAGACAGAGTAGGACGAATAATCGAACGGGGAAGAGGAGAATGAAGCCTGGGTAAAACAACCCGTAGAAAGAGAGTGGAGTGTGATAGCAAGAGATACAGATGAGGCATAGAATCGACGCGCAAAGCCGCACTAGGCCCACCCCGGATGAAATCCTGCCGGTCCCAGTCCCAAGGCGTAACAACCCACCAACACATCAATAGCAACGTGGCGGGTCACCGTAGCCCCAACCCCTGGGTGGGGGCCCAAGCCGATCCACCACAATGGAGAGGAACAGTAGCAAGGAGAGGAGTAAGACAAAATGAGGATAGGGGGATGGCAGAAGGAAGGAATGTAGGAGCCGCAGGGAGGCATAGCAAGGGAGACACACACACACAAAAATGGGGGGGGGAGGTATAGAGATTATTGAAAGTATAGCTGGTCATTGATGCCATGGGGCTTAAGAGTGCCAAGATTAAGAATGAGGCGGTTTTCTAATGAGAAACGTTGCCGGTCACCTGAGTGGCAAGAGACTAAGCCAGTGACCTGAATGTCCAGCACACCACGGTGAGAATTGGTGTTGAAGTGGAGAGCCACCGGGGAAGATCCATAGTTACGGATGTCCCGTAAGTGTTCGGCAAACCTAGTGGCTAAGAATCTGCCCGTTTCACCAATGTACATCAGGTTGCAGCGTTTGCAAGTGATAACGTACACAACGTTACGAGAGACACAAGAAAAAGAGTGGTGGATATGGAATACCGACTTAGGGAATCGGATAGAGGTGGTCCGAAAGACAAAAGGGCACGTGAGGCACGGGCGCTGACACGGGGAGGTGCCGATAGGAGATCCCGCCGGCCGAAGGTGAGAGTGAACCAGAGTATCGCGTAGGTTCCTGTCTCGACGGAAAGCCACAAGAGGTGGAGCTGGAACTAGCGACATTAAAAAGCCCCATGGCATCAATGACCAGCTATACTTTCAATAATCTCTATACCTCCCCCCCCCCATTTTTGTGTGTGTGTGTCTCCCTTGCTATGCCTCCCTGCGGCTCCTACATTCCTTCCTTCTGCCATCCCCCTATCCTCATTTTGTCTTACTCCTCTCCTTGCTACTGTTCCTCTCCATTGTGGTGGATCGGCTTGGGCCCCCACCCAGGGGTTGGGGCTACGGTGACCCGCCACGTTGCTATTGATGTGTTGGTGGGTTGTTACGCCTTGGGACTGGGACCGGCAGGATTTCATCCGGGGTGGGCCTAGTGCGGCTTTGCGCGTCGATTCTATGCCTCATCTGTATCTCTTGCTATCACACTCCACTCTCTTTCTACGGGTTGTTTTACCCAGGCTTCATTCTCCTCTTCCCCGTTCGATTATTCGTCCTACTCTGTCTACTTTCTCCATTCCCACTACTTGAGGCTGTGTCCTCTGTTTCTTCTGTGCCATTCTCTGTGGCCCGTGGGCGCCACCACGTACCTATCATCTTATTACTTTTGGCCTTTTGCCGCTCTCTGGTTGTCCTTCTTTGGTCTTGTTGGGTCGGCTACCCTTACAGCTACTTAGCATGCCGAGGCTGGGAGACCTTTACATCGACTACATATATATATATATTTATTTATTTAGAATATACATATATATTTATTTATTTATTTTTTTTTTTTTATTATTTTTTTTTTTTCCACACGACTTGGATGGCTCGGATACAGGGGTCCCCTATGTATATTTATGGAGCCAGCGTGCGGTACGGGCAACACCTCCAGTGGGTTGCAATGTACTGTTGGTCTCACTCAACTACGAACATCGTTTCATCTGACATGTTTCTCACCATGGTACATGGCCTGGACTAAGGGATCGTGTATCGGTGGCTCGAGGTTCTGTCCGTTGATCGTTGTTCCCATAGATGGGCTAGTGTACAGTGCGGGCAATACCCACATAGGGATTGTGACGTGCGGCTAGTCCATCCTCTTATCATCTTCGGTTGATGCGACGGGTCTCACTTCCGAACACGGGGCCTAAAAGGTACTTGTCGTTGCGGTTGTGACCTTGGTCCATCTTCCGCAATATTTATTTTATCAGAACCTCTGTTACACCGACCTCCAACTACAACGACATTATGGACTGATGACCCTTACTTGGTCACATACGACCCCCCCCACCACCTCACATGCTTTGGCTGTAGTTCTGGGTCTGCCTCCATCTGACATTGCCTCCTTTCCCCTTTTCTCTCCTACTCTGGTACCCTTCTCTTCTGCACCTTCTTTCTTTATCAGCCTGATACCTTCGCACGACGCGCCTCCCCGTGTTAGTCCCCCACCCTACCTTGCTGTGTCTGGTAGGCTCCTTCCTACTTCCACATCCCGTCCTTGCGTGGCGTATTTCCGGCTCGGGGCCCACGTCTATCCACCGTTTTCTTCTTCTTTTTTCTTTTTTTCTTCCTTTTTTTTCTCTTTTCTTTTTTCTCTTCTTCTTCTCTCTTTTCTTGTTCTTCTCCTCTGCATTCCTCTTATCCCTTTTTTTATCTGTCTCTATGACTATTTGTAGGAGTCACGGTTTTAACTTTTACCCGCCTCGGGTTTCTCTCTACGGCCCTGCCTATTATTTCAGTCGGTCTCTCGTCATAATACTGGACCTTTATACTTATCGCTCAATCTTCCCTGCGGCCATTTCTGTAGTCCTCTTAGTTTCCTGTAGTTTCCTGTGGTGTGACAATCTGGCATGTTGGTATTTTATTGACGCTACTTGCCTCACTAGCTTTCATTGTCCATTGACCCTGACCCACCAGTGTGACTGTTGGTTTCAAGCTAGCCAGTTCTCAACGTATCAGATAAGTTCTGTTTTATATATTATCACCTATATTTTATATTTTACTCTCACTTACATACATCATTGTATTATCACTGTATTTTCTTCCCACCATTATGTACTCCTACTTATAGTCTCTCTCCACTGCCTATATCTGCTCGGTCGTTTCTTTCTTTTCTCCCCTTTTTTCTCTACTTTATTCTTCATCTCCATCTCTCTCTCTCCCTCATCTGATCTCTCCTACCATCCTCTTTTGCGTTTCCATGACGACTGTATGCTAATACCCATTGCCTGTTGCCATTTCAGGTAAGTATCTGAATTTATCCTCATTTATCTTAGTTTACTTGCTATTATACCTTAACTATTTTCACTCCTCATCTCCTTCTGTGCACTTTCCCCTCCTCACTTCTTCCCATACCCTCTTCCTCCCTGCTAGGCTGCTCCATCTCTGCTTCCTCTGCTATCTATTCGTTATACTCATTGCGTGTTGCCACTTTTGAGGTATCTTAATTTAACCTTATCTATTTTACTTACTACCACACCTTATCCATTTTCGCTCCTCACCTCCTTCCGTGCACTTTCTCTCCTCACTTCTTCTCCCCATACTCTCTTCCTCCCCAATATGCCGCTCCTTATTTACTTCCTCCACTATCTATTCACTATCTCTCCTCCTCTTTCCTTCCTATCAACCACGTTTGTTTCCATGTAAGATTCGTTGTACCGTTGTCTTTCGTTTGTCCTGATGAAGGCTTAATAGTCGAAACGTCGTCTGTCCCTGTATCTCGTTGTTAGGTTGTGTTATGTTTTATTTTGGTAACACATCTACCTATTTTTGTTTATCTTGACATTTGCCCGGTGTTATTCCAGCCACCTGCTTCCTGTTTAGGGTTGTTACCCAACACTGGAACATTTATCCTTTAAATGAGTCTGGGTGGTGGCTCAAGTAAACAACTGAGAATGCCGTGTGCTTTTGTTAGGAAGGCTATTAGTTGTCAAGAGCTACCTGCTCTCAGCTAAAAGTACTATATCATCATCATCACCACTTTGTTATTTTATTTGTATGGTGAGTATAAGTTGTATAGCCTACTGTTGCAGTTTCTTCCCAATATATGTTTAGAATCAATCTAATGTCTTTCTTGTGCAATTCCTATTTATTGTATGTATTCAATTGATCTTTCATGTTGGACTCTGTTGAATGCCTTTAGTCTATGAAGCAGATATATACACTTTTAAAAAAAAATTTCTCTATGTATTTACCTATAAATAGTATGATACTAAGTATAGCTTCTGTGGGTCATGTGTTTTTTTTAAATCCAAACTATTCTTCCTGGACTTCAATGTCTATCTTGTTTTTTATTCTTTCATATACTATCTGGAGTAGTATTTTGTTCATGTGGTTCATCAAACTTATTGTTCTGTATTCTGTACAACCAACATCCTTCAACTTCTGAAATAGTTATGGGAATATTGATAATGTTAGGTCTTAAGGTGTTTACTATGTTTCATACGCGTCATTGCAAAGTTCTGTAGTTTTCACACCACATGCATATATATTTTTTGTTATGTCTGCTTTTATGTTATCAGGATCGGCAGCATTTCTACATTTCATTGATTTTATTACATTTTCCACTTCTTATTTTATTTTTGTATTGTTGGTTTTTTGTTACCCTAGTCATCAAACAAGCCTGTCACATATTCGACCCATCTTGTCTGTACTTGTATCATTTCCCCCATTCATCTTTAATGCTCTCCTCCTTATTATAACCCTAAGTGTCTCCATGTAAGATTTGTTTTATTGTTGCCGTTTGTTTGTCCTGATGAAAGCTTTTTAGTTGAAACGTCGTAGTAGTTTCGTTGTTAGGTTGTGTTATGTTTTATTATGGTAACACATCTACCTAATTGTATTTATGTCACTTATATGGCATTATATTGCTTATGCTTCCATCCTCCTTTGAATTCAATTACCATTTCATCAATGGATAAATCTTGAAATGGGTAGAAGGAAGATTGGAATCTCGCCTCCAGATTTCAGAAAAGGTTCATTTTTTTTCTCTCTAGTCTGTGCTCCGACAGCACCTACATGTAGCATAGAATGATAAATTGCTTCAAATATCTCCCTACTAGGTAAGATTAGTAAACAATATGGAGTGTACCAAAATGCTGGTGTTTTTATACAGTAATCCATTATTCGTTGGCGCTTATCCAAGCCATCAACAATCAACAATGCCAAAAGTCGGTAAATTTCATCTCGGGTTACAGGAAGGCCTCCAAGATTCGAATACATATTTTGATGCAAGTCATTGAAACAGCCGTTTGTTTTCTTTTGTTGAACGTAAACTTTACATATTCATTGATATCAATGATTAAATTATCACTGATACCTGCTGCTAACAGCTGACTGAGACAATCTAGTGCTGAAGATGTCTCATCTGAAGATGCCTTCAATCCTGAAGTGCATATTGGATCAAATGTGAAATCATTTATAGTTTTTAGTTCTGGTGATGGGTCCACCTCATTCCATATCCAATGTTGAGATTGAGAGTCGTTAACATTAGGCTTGATACTGCTTGTAGTTGCACATTTTCGTTGTTTTTTTCTAGAAATCGATTCGTCTGCACTAATAGTACTACCCCACTCAGCTCTGAATGAGAACTTTCATCAAATTCATATTGTAAAAATAAATCGTCATCACTGTTAATGTGATTAAAGCTAATGTCGGAATTTAGCTTATTTTGGAACTTTTCAAACATTGACTAGCTGTCAAACGTCGAAAGGGCATAGATTCCATTATTTCAAATAAAATAAATTTTACACAAACTGAAAATGTAAACACAACTGTTCAAATGGAAATATAGTTCCAATTCAAAATGAATGATTTCGACTTTCCCAGTCTTTCAAAGATAGACCAATTTTCAATCTGAAATTCCGCTAATATTAACTGTTCGTTTAATTTTACGTTCGCAGTGATGTTTATAATTCACGATTGTAAATTCCTATAAAAATATCGATTTGAGCAACTTTTGGCATAGCGGTTCTTAAAAATGTAGATACTAACGGCTCAGTGGACGTTAGCAAATTTTTAGTAATAATGTTACTATAATCTATACTATCAATAACGTCTGTCAACCGCAAACTATACCAACTATAAGTGTACACAAAAGAAGAAAAAACCCAGAAACGTCTCTTTATAGCGTACCAGCAAGAGATAATTGTGTTACCAGCAAGAGATAATTGTGTTACCAGCAAGAGATAATTCTGTTACCAGCAAGAGATAATTGTGCATTAATTGTCCAGAAATAAAATTGTGCATTAATGCTTCAAACATAAAACTGTGCACTAATTATTCAAACATAAAATTGTGCACTAATGATTCAAACATAAAACTTTGCACTTATCATACAAATGTTAAATCGTTCATTAATCATTGAGACGTTAAATCGTGCATTAATCATGCAGGCATGAATTTTTGCATTATTTCAGTCAATCCAGTAAGTAAATTACTACCCCCTCCCTTCCCACACATATCAACACCAAAAATGATTTACCCCCCCCCCCTTTCCTTCCCAAATGAAGACCGCATAAAATGTTTAAAGGTTGAAACATCATATTTCTCTACATATTTTGAGACACGCAGCGTATCATAATTTTTTTTCATGTATACAAACACGATAGTGTAAATGTCACTCTGTTGTCAAATTCCAATCCCCCTATCCCGTCCTTGTCAATAAATTTCAGACTTACGCAGACCCCACCCACTCACCCACTATCTATTAACGCAATTTACTGACATCCTCTATATTGAACTATGGACCTTTTCCTGTATTTTTTTTTCCTGAAAATTGGCTCTACTGTATCCAAGGACAATAATGGAAGCTACTGGTTATTGAATATGTGCTTAATGTGGCAGAAGTAACTGAACTATAACTTTCTATTATTTGTATGCTCTTGCACCTAAATCAAACATCACAGAACGCGATTTGTGGCATCATAAGTAAGACAGATGTACGACATCATAGAGAACATTATGGAGAAGGAGAGAAAGAAAGATCACAGAAGATTTCCAGCACATTGGTAAACTGATGATTTCGCAGAATATGAAAATATTGTAAGTATATTCCAGTTCTATCAACAGAACGATCATCTTCCAGTTCTATCAAAAGAACTACCATGTTCCAGTTCTATCAACAGAACTATCATATTCAAATTCTATCAACAGAACTACCATCTTCCAGTTCTATCTACAGAACTATCATCTTCCAGTTCTATCAACAGAACTACCATCTTCCAGTTGTATCAACAGAAATACCATCTTCCAGTTCTGTCAACAGAACTACCATCTTCCAATTCTATCAACAGAACTATCATCTTCCAGTTCTATCAACATAACTATCATCTTCCAGTTCTATCAACAGAACTACCTTCTTTCATTTCTATCAACAGAAATACCATCTTCCAGTTGTATCAATACAACTACCATCTTCTAGTTCAAACAATACAACTACCATGAGAAAATGACACTCGAAATAAGGGTCACCAAACTGAAAAGCTTCACCTTAGGACCGTATATCAGTACCACATGCTATGTAAACTACTCTCAGTTGAAAAGTGATCCCGCTGTGCTGGCTGGGTTACACATAGTCTATTTAGAAAAAGTAGTACTCGATGCTGCAACCTGCATGAAAGAAACGCAGCAGACGACAAATGCCGAAAACATCTTGTTGAAGTTGCGCAGCCTGGTAAAGACTATGCGACGGTAAATGACTAACAGAGAGCGACCAGCTTGACCATGCGCATAGCACGTTACTTTGTAAACGTTGATACAATCAGAATGCAGTGGTTATATATCTGTCATGTGGTCACCTAATAGCCTGTTAGAGTGTTTTCCCTGTCTGAAATACAAATGCCCAATGTGTAAGAGACCAATTAATGGACTTTTGATGATTGCCGCCCATGTAGACAGCTCATCTGATGGTTAATGGCGCCCCATTCACATCGCATGTGTACAATGGTCTCATGGACTGCTTTGGCAGCGAGTGTCATAGCCACGTTGAAACTGTCTACACCCTATTCGCGACATAGGCGTACAATGCTCTCATAACGTTCGCCGGAGGTCATATACATACCCAAGTTGAAAGAATTAGCGCCCCATTCCATACAAAAACGTTCGAAGCTTTCGAAACCTTATTTGGAGGCACAAACCATAGCCCAGTTGAAATTATCTACGCCCCATTCCTGACATAGGCGAACGATGCTTTCATGAGATACAACGACTACCATTTGCATAGCCCTGTTGAATGTATCTGAACCCCAGTCCCGGCACAATAGCACGAGCTTAATGTGGTTTCTTTCGGCGACTTTAGCCATAGTCCTGTTGAAATCATCTGCGCCCTTGACACAGTCGCAAGATGACGGCATGACCTCCTTGAGTGGCATTAGCCATGGCTGAGTTGAACGCATTAACACCCCATTCCTGGCATAAATACACGAGCACAATGTGGCCTTGGAGAGCCGCCTTATATAAGGCATCATTAAATGGCATTCTTATATCATCAAATATAATTTGTTCTTTCTCGAGATGGATATGACCCAGGTTAGGCCACCACAGCCTAAGTATGGGCATCTGGTGTTGTCTCAAGTAATGCAGGAATACAGCAACTTGCGATGCCTGCTGCCGGGCCAGGGATTGTCACGTGCGGGGATCTGCCATGATCGTTACAAATGGTCAGTTTCTATTAGAAATGTGACGCGTTAGATACATACAAATGCAGTGTAAAAATACATGCCGTTGGTTGGTACTCTACTCCAAAGAGTTCTGCGACAAGATCTGCCCGTGTGATTATAGTTGGGTACATCTTCACAGACTGCGAAAAAGTGAGACTACATCACTTGACCGCTCAGATTGGCAAACCCAGATCACTGTCGGCATCACGAAATATGAAAATGAAAGACCATTGCGGGAAATCAACAGGTGCAAGAAACGGAAAGACAGATCCGAAGTGTCTCCTACCCGTAACCTAAAGCACTCCTGCATGCACTGCAATAGAACTTTCCGTGCACCGATCGGACTCATCGGACATCTAAAAACTCACAAGCCAAATTAGACAATTACCAATTTATTGTTTTTATTTTTGTATCCATCGCATTCATTTGTTTTTGATGACATGCTCATCTTCGATTGCGAAGGAGGAACACCATCATGACAAATAATTATTCCATCAGATCTTCAAAGTGTTATATACATTTACGCATCAAAACATCATTGTGTAATATCCAATGACAAGTCCCGCCACATCCAGACTTCCATGATTTTGTAATATCCGTAGGGGCTCATCCAATGACACGTATCTCCACATCCAGACTTCCATAATTTTGTAATATCCGTAGGGGCTCATCAAATGACAAATCCCTCCACATCCGGACTTCCATGATTTTACGTATTGTTAAATATTGACAATATAGGGAGTCCTTATATGTTTGCGTCCTGTATAACACTTGTAACATTGTTGATGTTCTGTGGTTGCCACAAAAATATGCTATACGTTCCGTTCTCTGGTCTATGTTCTGATAATATGCAGGAGTTTGAGAACGAACGTAGAAGAGTACACATTGAATGAGGATTGCACTTAACAGATGAAAAAAGAACACAAGGCAACAAAATAAAACTTTTTTTAATCATCTGAAACCAAAATACACTTTTCTAAAGGATTTTTTGGCGCTGATTTCAGATCTGGTATCAGTTTTTTTCTATCACGTCAAGTCTTAAAGTTATGAGTGATGTTAGTTTTCACTGAACTTGGCTGTATTTTTTCGAGAATCGCAAACATCAATTAAGCAAATGATTCACATCTTCTAGACTAAATCAAATATACTCACATCACAGCATAGATATGTAGAATGTTTCTTCAAAAATGCTTGGAATTTGATTTTCTGTTATATTTTACGCCTGGATTATCACGGAATAGCATCCAGCAGAAGTCGGCCATCATACTCTCATTCCACAAACCTTGATAACGGCGCTCCATTAACTGAATGTCCTGGTGAAAACGTTCTCCTTGCTCTTCACTCACCATAGCCCAAGATTTTCTGGGAAGAAATCTACATGGGAGTGCAAGAAGTGCACTTTTAATGACATGCGACAGCCAAGGTTCTGGTAAGAATCTATTAGAACGCTGAACTCCTTCCTGTACGTAGAGACTAACGGGAATTGAACCAGTCCGTTCTACGGCACCAAGTCACTCCCCTGTACGTAGGGGACTTATGATTACCAAGAAAGTTTCTCACAGACCCACTTGAATGCCTCCCAGGCTTCTAGCTCAGCTCCTGACAGAGACTGTTTGAAACCTTCATCTTGTAAAACAGATCTGATTTGTGGACCTATAAATAACCTTGAAGCTATTTGGACCTTGAAGCTGTGGACCTTGAAGCAAGAAGTTCTGCTTTATCTTTAGACAGATTTAGATCACGATTAAGATCATTCAGCTCTGCCTGTGTAAAAGTCTTAGGTTCTAAACATTCATCAACAGTATAATCTGGATCAGTTGAGTCTGCATTGTGAACAGCTGTGTTTTCACTGCATTCCTCCCCATCTTGCATAAATACGAGTCCACCAGAAGGAGGTAAAGGAATAGGCAATGAATCGTCATGTGGAACAGGCCTGATGGCAGAATCTAAGCTATACAATGTTCTGTTTATTTTTAGCAGAGAATCCATTTGTGTTCACCAGACAAAAGTAGCAATCATTGACATGGTCTCGCGGT
>CM067321.1:11223751-11264637 GCA_034231615.1 Meghimatium bilineatum
GGGGTGCAAACCTGAATGTGTAAACCGGTGATTTATACCTGGCAAAGCAAACTAAACGACACACTACAATATATGTATATACTATAGAAAATGGCAATACATATAAAATAAATGAGAAATAAAAGTGTAGTTTTCATGCTAAAGTCAGTGTGTGTCAAGCCGGAAAATGTAGATATTGCAGCTTTGCTATAAAATATGATATACCACATTCGGATATCTGGACTACATTCTGCAGAGCTGCAGGCAGGAGTTTGAGAATGATCACAGAAGAAGATAGTGTTTCTTAAATATTTTTTTATTTGTCTATATACGCGTTAATTGTAACCTTGTTAACTGTCATAACAATAAACAGACATTGCTCTTTCATGTTGAGAGGTTCTATAGATTGTGTATAAATATTCCTGTCATGTTCAACGGTTCTATAGATTGTGTATACATATATCTGCCATGCTGTCATATCGATTTTGTATGAATATAGATGTCATGTTGGTCATGTTGATATGTTCTATAGATTTATCTGGTTATAGCTGATGTGGTGGTCATGTTGAGGGAGTCTGTAGATTGTGTGTAAATATGGCTCCTCCATAACACACTTCCGTTTAAACTGAGCTGTGAATGCCGGAGAATTGCGCAGGTGTCATACAACAGACTCATCAGTGTAGACAATAATATCAAACGGACCCATCTGTATATCCCTGAAATTGTTTAGATAATTGTCTCTCATACAGTGAACAACGTAAAACCTACACTGTAAAAGCTTTTAGAAATATAGCTACTAACCTTGGATTATGATAGTTTTACAGTAAGATGGATATGTATCGTTACAGGTATCCCAGACAGTGAGTCAAATAACTTTCCATTAGAAGATTGCTTCAGTCAAGAAATGGATATACTGATGTTGTTTTACGATAATGGAGATTTGTCTGATAAAATTTACCAAATCACGACAAGTCAACATTTGTTCCAGCATCTGTTGAGCTCACCTTACAACAAGACAACTTCACGAGTATTGTATACGTACGTATTTGATACTTTCTCAGAGAACAATCCTAACATTGACATAAGCTCTTGGTACTTTCACACTTCACTTGAGACATTGACAAATAACTCTGTTAAAACAGATAAACACAGTTTCATATCTACTTCAGGCACACATGCAAAGGATGTTCTTGTACCAAAAATAAAATTTGTTCGTCGTTTCTTTTCTGAAATGTCTGGAGTTAGAGAATACGCGACTCACATCGCTGTTATCTTTCTGGATGGAACAAGTTTGTCATATGACGAAGGTAGAAAGATACCATCTATTATACAACAACAAAATACAGACATCAAGATATTTGTTGTGGTACATGGTGGTCAATATGATCAAGGAAGAAAGTATTTCAGTGACACAATGTTTCTAGAAAAGTACAACCACGTTACAGCAAATTATATTCTAGTTATGGCTATTTGTAAACAATGTATGCAAGGATGGTTTCCCTTGGAACATACCGTCAGCTCTGATTATCTCTCTTGTTATCAGCTGTTAGATTCTAACTTACAAATAAGTTGGTATGAAGCCATGCGTACTTGTAATGTTCAATTCGGTGGACATCTGGCAGCAATAGAGATTCAATCAGAGCTGACTTTTTTACAGAAAACATTGCTCTCATATTTAAAAGATCTAAAAAATAACAATTTGTACCGGTTTAACTCTACTGAGTGGATTGTGAAAGTTTATATTGGTCTCAATAGAGACAGGCATGCTGCTCGACGGTTTGAATGGTCATTGAGGAGTCAATCCACTAGCAGACCTTTAGTGACAAACAACTGGCTGGACGGCAAACCATCTGGTGGTTATGATACAGGTTGTGGAGTGTGGCAGTTCGACTGGTACGATCTCAAGAATGATTCTATTTTCTGGAAAAATCAACATTATTTTGTTGAAGGTTGGTCGGATGTCAGATGTAGAGTTAAAATAAGTAGATTCAGTTTGTGTGAGATAACACTTTCTCGTGCAAGTGCTGATACACAAATGACAATAGATCCAGCTTCCAGAGAAAGTTTTAATAAAACCTTAGATAAAGGTGGTTATGTTGTTTTTAGTTCAAATATTGTATCTATCTCAGCAAACTCGGGTAGTACAATTTTTCTCAAATTTCTACAAGAAACATACGATAAAATAATCCCTCTCTTTGACTGCATGGAGGAGTCAGGTAATCTCAGATATATTTCTTACAGCTACGTCTGTGACAATATCAATCACTGCAACAACAAGCGAGATGAATCGCCATGTTATTTATCTCAGCAACTGAGTTATACATGCATGTTTGGTCCACATTTAGAAAGTGATATGTCTAGTTGTAATGACCTAAGGACTTGTCGTGACAGTAGAAATAAGACCTGTGACGATCAATGTTCAGGTATTTATTGTTGTGACGGTTCATGTCTACCCTTACAGTGGGTCAATGATGGAGAGATTGATTGTAATATTTGTGGGTACAGTTCAGGGAGAATTATTAACGACGAAAGCGAGATTATCAACAAATATTTACAGAAAAACATAACCTGTGCATTAATTTGTAATCAAACAAAATGTGTACGTTTCTCACAACTTAATGATGGACGTAATGATTGTAGGGGACCAGAGGGACCTTTAGATGAGACTATAGGAAAACTGGAGTCTGCTGAGACTTGTAGAAATATACTTGATCATATCATCTGGGCTCCCAGGTGTGTTTATGTTAAAGATATGTACGGAGCTGTTATCGGGTGTAGAGATATGTCTCATCTTAGAAACTGTACTGATTTCATGTGTCCTGAAGGATATGTTAAATGTCCTGACACGTATTGCATCCCTCAACATTATGTACTAGATGGAAAAGCAGACTGTCCTACAGGAGAAGAAGAAAACAATGAAAATATTGACTCATGTTCCGGTAATTTTGATTGTTGGAATAGTACAATTTATTTACATCCTGACCTAGTATGTGACGGACATCCTGAATGTCCACATCAAGATGACGAGGTGGATTGTGACATGTTATGTGAACAAGGTTTCCAATGTGTATCTGGAACAATAACGGTATCAGATTACAATATATCAGTTCCATTAACCTATTTCGTTTTCTTGGACATTCACTTCAAATATATAGATCTATCAGGTGTAGATCTTTCTGGTATCCTATATATTAACGAAGAGCATTTGCTGAACTGTGTTTTCATTAACTGGTCTCGTTGTAACTTGAAAAATCTGCCTAGGATAAAAGAGAAGCATCGTTCAATCCTTCATCCATTAGACATGGACTACAGCTCAGTCGAACAATATAATGACAAATGTCAACCTACTCTGGGAAATTTGCGTCATTTCAATTTATCATATAACAATGAACTGGTTGTGAACTATTTCAATCTACCGTTCCTGGAAGTACTGGATCTCTCCCATACAGCTCAATCTTATATCGATTATGACTTCCTGTTCGGGTTGCCAATGTTGAGACATTTAAACTTAAGTTTTACTCTTATTTCATCTGTCCACAAACAATCATTTTCTTCTCAATATAATCTACAGACACTAGATCTACGTGGTATTCCATTCGATAATTTCAATGAAGATTTGTTTGATGGACTTACAATCAGTCAACATATGTACACAGACAAATTTGAAATGTGCTGTCTACAGATTACAGGAGATAACATTCCAGACTACATGTGCCACGCCCCTGAGGACGAAATTTCCTCATGTTATGAACTTTTACGGGACAATGCCCATCGTGTTACTCTTCTAGTCATAGCTGTTCTTGCCGTTCTAGAAAATCTAACTCTGATTGTATATCGTGTACTTTGTGATAGGTCAGCTCTCAGGACAGCATATGGACAGTTTGTTACAAACTTGTGTATATCTGACTTGATTAAGGGAATCTATGTTTGTATTATTGTTGGAGCAGATTATAAATATCGTGATGTTTATGCTCTATACAACAAAAGCTGGAGAGAAAGTCTAGTCTGTAAACTTGCAGGTTTTCTTGCTACACTTTCTAGTGAGACTTCAATATATTTTATTTTTCTGTCCACATTTAACATATTCTTGAAAAAGCAGATGACACACGTGCAGATAATTATTGCTGTAATTTTATCATGGACTTTATGTTTTCTGCTAGCACTGCTTCCGCTTGTTTTAACATTTTATATATATTCTTCCAACTCAATATGTCTTGGTTTACCAATAGCAAAACAAGTATTCAAGGATGGCTGGGAGTACTCATTTTGTCTGTTCATAGCTCACAATCTATGCATTGTTCTTGCTGTTGCTTATGGTCAAAAAGTAATCCTTAGATCAATGCCAAAGAACACAATTTCGAATACAACGACAATTTCATCTTCAAACCGACCACAAGATACACAACTAGCCAAACAATTATCTCTTGTAGCTATGCTTACCTGTCTCACCTGGTTTTATATAGGAATAATGGGATTATTGTCTCTTGGTGAACACGAGATCAGCAATGAAGTTTATGCCTGGACAACAGTAATCATTCTTCCCGTACACTCTGCAGCAAATCCAATTTTGTACACGATTCCTGCCTTTCTGGCCAGATGGGAAAAATTTAAACATGGCAATTAAATGTGACAACAAATATATAGCTCACACAGTGGTCAACAAAACTTGCTATAGATACAATACATGTAATAGGAAATACACGGTGTGTGTACTCATTGCTATCTTTCCACTGAAGGTTATCGGTAACGAACTTCCCACATTGTAGATGAGCAACTCAGGGATGAAGGGATGCTACTGTCATAAAGGTGCCATTAATGGGTCATATGGGTGCCACTCTGGAAACATCAAGGCAGAAATCCGGCATTGTCTCTGGAAATATCACGGCAGAAATCCAGCAGTGCATAAGTTCTCAGTTACATGTTTAAGTGTGCCGAATCTTAATCCTGCAAACCACTTATTATTTTCAATCCAAACTTTTCTTTTACCTTGGTTTTTTTTTCTATTTAATTGTCCCTTGCAAAATACTTGTTAAAGGCAATCAGATTTTATCGCATGGTCAAACCACACAAGTTAGAGTCGGGTCAATACTGACAGATGGACTTGTGGAATTGAAAGAGTATTCATTTAGTTTCTCACGTATATGTTGTATATGATGTATACTTTGTATATTTCATATAATGTATGTTGTGTATGTTCTAAATTCTGTAAATGTTATATCTTGTATATGTTGTAAATTGTATATTTTGTATGTTGTATATTTTGTATGTTGTATATTTTGTATATGTTGTATATTGTATATGTTATATGTTGTATATGTTACATATGTTGTATATGTTGTATATTTTAAATATGGTGTATATGGTGAATGTACTGTATATTGTATATTTTGTATGTTGTATATTTTTTATATGTTGTATATGTTGTATATATGTTGTTAATGTTGTATATGTTAAATATGTTGTATATATTGTATATGTTAAATATGTTGTACATATTGTATGTTGTTTATGTTGTATATGTTGTATATTGTATATGGTATATTTTGCACATGTTGTATGTTGTATATTTTATATATGTTGTATAATGCATATTTTGTATGCTGTAGATGTTGTATATTGCAAATGTTGTATGCTGCATATGTTGTATGTTGTATATATTGGTTTTATGTTCTGAATAATGGCAACGTATTACTCATCTCTAACATTTTTTTCAGACGCATGTATTCTTTTAACTATTTTCGATATAACTGTCCATCTCTCACATCCGTACAAATGAGTAGGTATTATTATATATATATATATATCTTTAATATTACCTAATTGAACATATACAATATATATATATATATATATATATATATATATATATATATATATATTATAGGCTATTGTCTACTAAGAGTATAATGTTGTATCGTTACTTGTATGGTAGGCAACTGGTAAAACCGACAGACATGCAGTGGTTGCTTGTGTGCTAGGCGACTGGTAAAACCGACAGACATGCAGTGGTTGCTTGTGTGCTAGGCGACTGGTAAAACCGACAGACATGCAGTGGTTGCTTGTGTGCTAGGCGACTGGTAAAACCGACAGACATGCAGTGGTTGCTTGTGTGCTAGGCGACTGGTAAAATCGACAGACATCCAGTGGTTGCTTGTGTGCTAGGCGACTGGTAAAACCAGTAATACATATATGTGTATATGCATATATTAACTGATGATAGTGTTGACTAACATAAATAGAATACATACGTGGTTATAGAAAAAAAAAGTGCAGAAGGCAGTAGGCTTAATTTAAACAAGGTTCTTGATTATTCTTCTTGATTCTTGATTAGAAACTGGCTTCACAGCACGCGGGACATTCCCATAAGTGCTCTGCCCTTCGCTCCAGCAGCTACCCCAGTGTATGTAGACTCATAGTTCCGGTCAGGTGTTGTGTGTGTGATCTTCGGGACTTTCCAAAAAATTACTTTTCCTCCCCTCACCTCTGAATACTCCATTTCTAACATTCTCTGTGTGTGTACGTTCTCAACCTCATTGACATCATCTGCATCTTGAAATGAATTTATTATTGCCTTTATTAAATCTGCTTTATCTCTTCTCAGCAATGTGCGGTCTATCGCCGCATAGCCTACCAATAAGTCGGCTCTCTCGTTTCCTCTGATCCCAGCATGACCAGGGCAGTATATCCATGTAATGATCTGGACAATTGAGTTGTTCAGTAAGTCCCACCATTCTTTTCTTAGCTTGAACTTTTTTATCTTGTGCAACAAGCTTTGAGAGTCTGTGAGTATTACCGAGTGTGTTGATGTATCAGTTATCAACCAATTAAGAGCTGTTGTAACTCCCTATATCTCCATCCTCATGCTCGATGTGACACTAGAATGTGCTGAAGATTTCTCAACCAACTTCACGCCGTTTCTGTAGGCAACAAAACCCAAACCGCTTTTATTTGTGTTTCCGGTTAAATACGGCGTCGTGAGTAGTAACATTTACTCTGATGCGCTTGTGATTTCGTTTATTTCCTGTGGATCCCGTAGTCGTCTCCTTCGATAACAGTTGCCATGTTGTTCCGACAGGCCGACGTTGTGCTTGAACTAAAGAGTATAAAGCAGGTATGGTACGACTCGTAATTTACCTCAAAAGTACGGAGCTATCTCTGGGATGTACAAATAGAGGCGATGGCACATGACACAGAGCATAACGTCCGTATTGATAAGTTCATGGTCATCAGTTTAATATTTATAGAAAGGAATTAAGATTTGTTTTGCCATGCCATGAATTACTCTAGAACTCACATTTGCATCCTGTTTTTATGACACGGATAGTTTGTATTTTCATTGTTTTATTACAAAGTAGTGTCATATAGTGTTCTGACACTGATTGTGGTAAGTCTATGCAGACTTTTCAAGTTATATGAATCCATAAAGGAAGTTGAACTGTTTCTAATTGATATAGAAAAATGGACCTGCCTTATTGCTAGGACACGGAATTATTAGCCAGGTTGGCGTATCTCATCGACAAGCATTATCATTTTTTTTTCCTAAGAGACTCCTACAATTTTTCCGCGATGTAGGAAGAATTATAAACAAGGGAAAATAAAATTGTGTTCTTCGTATTTTTATGGATTATTTCCCTGAAGTTACATACTAAACTTATTTAAATAATTCAAAAATAAATTCCAACTATGGATTAACATGATGTAAATTGCAATATAGGACCATTGCTGCAAATAAAAAGTAGACACAACGCATGTCCATTCTCTGGACTACACCCTACTGAACATCTAGTAGGACTACTGTCCAGCTACAAGAGAGATGCATCGAGAGTTTGAGAAAAAACGCTGCAGAAGTGTGCCGGATTTGGGTAGGCACATCTCATGAAGAAGAGAGACCCCTTCACAAGCTGTGGGCATCACAGTAAATAGTGAGAACCGTTCACAAGCTGGAAGCATCACAGTAGATAGTGAGAACCCTTCATAAGGTGGGGGCATCACAGTAGGTAGTGATGACTATCACAAACTGGGGGCATCACAGTACATATTGAGGACCCTTTACCGACAGCAGGAGATTTACAGTGTTAAATGACATGATATCGTTGCGTGGTCGTCCCATTGGCTCATATGATAATATTGTCACACTACTCGCCGAGGGTTAAAATAGCATTTACAGATGATGGCGACGCACAAATGTAAATACGGACTGGCGAGTCAATAAGCATTGTTCTTCGGACCCCGTCATGACAATAAGCGACCAGGTAGACAACGCATGAATGTGAATGTGCAAACATGTGTTTATTTAATTACATCTCACACCATTATGTATAATGAACAAATAGTGCGCGGATGAGAACAGATGAGAGTATGTGAGATATATGAAGCCTTTTGATTTGTCGGAAGTTTTTGCTAAGTTGGAAGGAACTTCGCAATTCGGATTAGAGGAGATTCTATTTGAAGAATGGACATCTACTAGACAAGTCGCAAATGTGTTGATTGTGAACCGAATATTGTAGCACGTCTGTGAATTCCTGCATAGCTATGAGTTTAGTTAGATTTTTAGTGGAATTTGTGATATGTGTTTAGATAGAAATTGATATGTTCATAGCTTGAATAGGTATGTTGGGAGACGGTGAAAATCTCCAAGTAAGTCAGGTTTCTCGCTGGATAGCAGATAATCAGAGCAGACGGTTTCAAAGAGTTGATCCGACATTTTTGGGAAACTAACATACCATGACGTCAAAGTAGTATCGCACAAGTCGAGGGATTTGATCTTATAATTTGTGCATTCTATACAGGCAGATAGGATGCAACGATTACCATTACGATCGCCACACCGCCGTTTAGAAGAATATATACGCATCGCGATATATCGACACTGGATTGTAACTTCTAGCCGCTTAATATCGTCTCTGCAAATACTGTACAAGAATAATAAGTATACCCCCAACACCGTTTCTGCCACAGAAGAAACGTTTCAGGCGCATTTAGATTTTTATCACGGAAGCAGATTATTGCACTTTACAAAAAAACCATGTCATAAATTATTACAGCCCACTGAGTGGGGCACGTGGGCAAGATGATAGAGCGCTGATGCCAAACTGTGATGTTCAGTGCTCGACTCACGGCAATAACTGTGTTTTTTTTCTGTCGGATAGTAAATTAAAAGAAAACAAAAGTCACGCTGAACATGGCTCGCCGCTCGTAAGGACATGCGGCCTAAATCAGACACATCCTCAATACAACTCAATAGCAGGAATCATTAAGTTATTTGACAGAAAATGTTGCTACTCTCTTTTGAAAAACGTCACCCAGAACATGGCAAACCCATAAGCTAAAGTATGTGTATTATGAACCCCTTTATTGAAAATATTGATACAATGCTTTCTATGAAGAAAATTGTACCACCTTCTTCACCTTACTGAAATATCATAACATTACTTGACACTAATGTTAATGAAGCAATTGTAAAATCTGGATACCAATTAAAAATTAATATATCCCAATTTGTGTGAAAATGTATTAAAATTATTTCTTTGTAAACCACCCACATATATTTAACCCACATATTTTTCACCCATTATATTGCACCCACATATATTTGTGAAAATATTTTATGCCACGACTTTTCTTAAAACAAAATAAACCAGTCTGCAATTTTGCTTAATCTCTGGTTGTTACCATCATTTCATCTCATTCCGGATAGTCAGATAACAGAGACAAGACAACAACAAACATCTAAAGATTTAGTTTGTAATAAAGCAAAACATGTTTTTAAATATTGCAATAATTAGATGTTCAGTACATTGTGTTGCATTTTAAAATGGACAGTATTCATTTGATAATATACTAGTAAAACTATATAATTTGATGTTCGAACTAGTATTCAGAATTGATAATATACTAGTAATACTATAACAATAGTACTAACAAAACACGAGATCGCTCAGTTTAACATTGGACAGACAGACTATAAGGCTATTGTTTACGGGCTTGAAAAACTACAGATACACGTAAATAAGACTGTTTCAAGCATTTAGTCTGTATAAAATATGAAAGACAATTAGTGAATAATAGTAAAAATAAAGACACTATCCCAGATGTTTTATGCGGCAGTCATTTAACAACAGAAACATGCAAGGTAACAATGACGAACGTATTCATAAGTATTATCGCAGATAATCCGATTAATAAATATGAGGAATGAGAAAAAAAAATAAAACAACTATGATTGAAAACAAAACAACAAATTACTGCATTGTAAAAAAATAGATATTTGACTTTTAGATTCGCGGAGACTTGCATAAAAGAATCTGAAGGCACATACCGAATATTACTGAAGGGATGGCGGGTCAGCAGAAGTGTGATGGCGGATACACTCAAGGAGAGATCGGAGCAACTATGGATGTGTCCAGTTTGCAGTGATGATGATCCGACGTCTAAATAACTAACTAACTGAAGGGATATATTTAATGAAAGTAATGATGTTGCCTGATAATGCTGTAGCTCGGTGATAGTAAGCAATCTCACCATCAACTAGTGCGTTACTCCTTAAGTTATGACATATATATTAAGACGTTGTTGAACTCTGCAAGCAGTTTTGTTCTTGACTAGATATTCAATGTGACATACATGTAATACCCTGTTGATGAATATTATCTGTAACAATGAGTTATATGATTGGTTGGTTGGTTGGTTGCTGATCCAGCGGTCCATGGGCTCATGCACTTTGACCCAATGCCATTGTGTGGTATATGCATGTGTTTGTGAGCTGTTGTTTTGTTCCATATAATGTGTTTCATTTATCTGGCCCTGGAGGGAGAAACATTCTCTGGAGGGAGACACCATCCAGCGCTGGGTATTCAAAAAGGTGGTGGTCAACAGTTTCATAGGGATGAGTGCACAGTCGGCACCCTGGAGTGAGTTTTGGTTGTATTCTGTTCAGGTGATTGTTAACCTGTGCATGTTGTGTGCGCAGTCGGAATATGATACTCTGGTCGTTTCTTTCCAGGAGGTTGATATTGTCTTTTGGATTTGGGCTGTTCATATATTTATAGATCTTCCTCCCAGTGTTTCCCATGGCCCATCTGTTCATCCAGTTTTCTTTGTTCACAAATCTCAACATCATTTTAACTGTGTGCATGGTTGTTTCTGTACAAGGCTGTTCGTGTTGTGCTCCCATCTTTGCTAGTCTGCCTGCCTTATCATTGCCAGGTGTGTTTGAGTGGCCAGGAATCCACTACATAACAATGTTGACATCATAAGATTTAAGCAGCTGGTTGGCATGGTGATATATTTTATATAGCAACATTCCTTAAAAACATTATTGAGTACTGTCAAATAAGTAATAAGCAAATAAGAGAAGACATCAGAAGACAATCTGTATTGACATAAATAAGAGATTCTTGATTCTTGATTAGAACCGGGCTTCACAGCACGCGGGACATTCCCATAAGTGCTCCGCCCTCCGCTCTAGCAGCCATCCCAGTGTATGTAGACTCATAGTTACGGTCAGGTGTTGATTGTGTGATCTTCTGGACTTTCCAAAAAATTTACTTTTCCATCCCTCACCTCTAGATACTCCAATTTCTAACATTCTCTGTATGTGTACGTTCTCAACCTCATTGACATCATCTGCATCTTGAAATGAATGTATTACTTTCTTTATTAAATCTGCTTTATCTCTTCTCAGCAATGTGCCGTCTATCGCCGCATTGACTGCCAATAAGTCGGCTCTCTCGTTTTCTCTGACCTCAGCATGACCAGGGCAGTATATCCATGTAATGCTCTGGACAACTGAGTTGTTCAATAAGTCCCACCATTCTTTTCTTAGCATGAACTTTTCTATCTTGAGCAACATGCTTTGAGAGTCTGTGAGTATTACCGAGTGTGTTGATGTATCAGTTATCAACCAATTAAGAGCTGCTGTAACTCCCTCTATCTCAATCCTCATGCTCGATGTGACAGTAGAATATGATGATGATTTCTCAACCTACGTCACGCCGTTTCTGTAGGCAACAAAACCCCAACCGGTTTTATTTGTGTTTCTGCTAACAGAGCCATCTGTGTATATAATTATGTCTTGTGGTTTTGAGTTTAATTGGGCGAGTTCGTGCACTGTATCCTGAGCCCTGACTGCCGTCCATTTTCAACACGCTTTATCTAGTTGTATTATTACTTTAGTCAGTGATTTCTTCTCAGTGTCTATCTCTACCCATTCACTGCCCTTACCTATTTCTTCCAATTCACATACTATTCGCAGTGTGTCTTCAGCCTCTGTCATCCATGATCTGCCACGATTGATTCGTTTTCCCTTTGACTCATCTAGACGATGGTGTAATGGGTGGTGGTTGTATTCTGTCACTTTAAGGTACGGCTTAACTTGTGCTACCTGATGTCGCACTCTAATGCTGGGGAGATCTAGCAGAAATCTCATAGCAGATATGGGTGTATCTCTAGTACACCCCAGTACCGCTCGCATTGCCTCATTTTGAACTTTTTCCAATCTATCGACCTGTGTCTGTGACAAAGTTAGTAGGCCGAGGCCATAATCTATTACAGATAGCACCACCACTTACAGAAGCAGAAAAAGTACCCATTGCTGCATGTCGAATGTCGCCATAACCTTGATAACACTGATCCCTCTTTTAGCCTTCTGAATTATATTTGCGACGTGCTTGTTGAATGAGAGACTTCTATCAAAGATTATCATAAGATATTTAAGGTCCTGTTCTCTTTCAATGAATGAGCCCATGAAACTAACAGCTGGCAGTGCGTCATTGACCAGATTATTATTTACGGAGTACGAGACGACCTTTGTTTTCGAGGGATTTATCACAGCGTTGTATGCTCTGCACCATATCCACAATTGATCTAGTCCATTCTGTACACTGTTAGCGATATCTGTTCTGTTCCTGCCCATGTTGTATAGTAGGATATCGTCAGCGTTAGAACTCTACAATTGCTGAGAGTTTGCAATTGAGCCATTCTCAATGTATACACATTAAACAGTACTGGGGCCAAAGGAGATCCTTGTGGCAGACCAGGTGCTATTGTTCTGATCTCAGACGTCCAGGATCCACACCTCAGAGCGACTTTTCTACAGATTAGCACATTTGCTATCCAGCGTATTATCCAGGGGTGGATATCTTGTTCCCTAATCATGTCGATGAGATGGGTGTAGCTAACTCTATTGTATGCATCTTTCAGGTCTATAGCTGCAACTGCAGATTCTTCTTTGTTCTGATAACCTTCATAAACTTCATATCCAAGAACTGCTGCATTTGTTACTGTGTCTCGTCTAGGTATGTATGCACCTAGGTTATTTTGGAGAACGTCTTTTATCTCTAGTTGCCTGGTTATGCGTCCAGCAACAATTCGTTCCAGAATCTTACCGTACACATTCTGCAGTGTGATGACGCGATAACCTTTAATCTCTGTAGAATCTTTGCCTGGTTTTGGCACGGGTATAAGATAGCTATGTAGCCATTCCTCTGGTACTACTCCTGTTTTCAGACTCGCATTTTAATCGGCTGTTATTTTAGCTAGCATATTCTCCCCAATGTCCTTGAGTTAGCTGTACCTGATTCTATCCGGATATGGAGCGCCATCGGATGCATTCTTAATAGCCAGTTGCACTTTTTTAACATCTGCAAGCTGGTCTTATTTGGCCCTAAAATCCATGATGAATGTCAGGATATGCAGCATTTCTTTGCGCTGATCTAAGTCACCCTGATTAGTTTGTTGAAGATATCTATCAAAGAAAGCTCTGCCTTTCATATCATCTGATATCAATGTCTGCACTGTGTCGTCCCTCACGCTTGTACCGGGTTTCGATTCTGTTCTCTGCTTCATTGACCTACGTAGTTTCTAAAACTTGTGTAATGCTTTGTCCGCGTGACCTTCTCGGGGAATTTATTCCAACACATCTTATTTGCTACTTCGGCAACTTATTTAAAAGACTCTATTGTCTTCTTCATTGCACTCTGTGCCTCCAGTCTATCACTGAGTGTGATGTTTGCTTGTTTTCAATCAATGCGTTGCGAATCCTTTATCGCTTGCTTTTTGAGTAGCCATTATGCCTCTGTCTCTTTATTCCACCATGGGGGATGTTGGATCTTAGGTCTCACCCACTTGCGTTCCCAGGCCTTCTTTCTCAGGATGCTCAGCACTGATTCTTTCGTGCGCGCATATCTAAAAGGGTAGTGAATCATGAGCAATCTGTCTTGGCGCCCTTTCGAGAAGCTTATGGCGCATGGTAAATGGTCTTCCATGATCTTTGAGAGCTGTCAATCTCGCATCTGTCGCTCCATGATCTGAGATCAGTGCGAGATGACATCAGAAGACAATATGTATTGATATAATTAAGAAAAGACATCAGAAGACAATATGTATTGACATAAATAAGAGAAGACATCAGAAGACAATATGTATTGACATAAATAAGAGAAGACATCAGAAGACACAATATGTATTGACATAAATAAGAGAAGACATCAGAAGACAATATGTATTGACATAAATAAGAGAAGACATCAGAAGACAATATGTATTGACATAAATAAGAGAAGACATCAGAAGACACAATATGTATTGACATAAATAAGAGAAGACATCAGAAGACACAATATGTATTGACATAAATAAGAGAAGACATCAGAAGACACAATATGTATTGACATAAGTGAAGTCGTGCTTGTAATGTTGCACAATATAGTATTACTGCAGCAAGAGTTACACGTTTCTCAAACTTACTCAATGAACACTTATACAATGACAACAATAGTATAAATACAGAAAAAAGGAATGTCTAAAGGGAGATAGCACAATATAATCAACATAAAGATGATGATGAAAATCCCTATGGCTAAGAACAGGTAACTCATAACTGCCAATAGTCTATTAGTCATAAGTCTGTGGTTTTTTTGTTGTTGTAGAGGGATAAGTAGTGGGTTTATTTGTTGTGTATTACGTAATTGAAACACATACTCATTAAAGGGTTATTGCACAGAAATATTTCTGTAGTGATTGGAGTTTGGTTGGAAGGTTCAGCTCCTGAATAGATGTATTACAGTGTGCAAACATTCCATGATTCTCACATCCTACTAGGAACACAGCGCACACCTTTGGACCAACTATCTCATTATTATTCTGTTATATGTGTTAAAACATCTGCAGTGATATCACACATCTAACATTCCCCGTCGGTTTGGAGTCTGCCACTCAAGAACAAGGTACAATGTCTGCTAGCCTCCATCTTTACGTCATCCGTGGGGATTAGTTGATACAATACAACAGTTATACATAAGACACAATGTGACAAAGATGTGCCCGATTGTCAGCCCATCCCTCAACTTTTCTTAACTGTCACCTACGATATCTCTAGAAAGAAGACAGTGGTTCTATTCTTTGCTCCCTCAGATATAGTTCGAGACTCCATTTCTTACACTATTGCAGCATAAAGATAAATTATTAACTACTGACACAAGTTCAGGGATTATAATTCCATGGAGTCATTTTTATAGACGACAGAAGATTGAACAAATTAAATTCCACCGAAGACGGATGTGCGGGCCATTCGCGCAAATAAAACGGCGATATAACGCTTTTCCATTCTCTGGACTACATCCTGCTGGAAATCTAGTAGGACCATGATCATGCTACAAAAGATATCCAGTGGGACTTTGAGAATGAACGCTGAAGAAGAAGAACATTGAAATTGGGACAAGTATTCAGAAAAAAAAGTACGAAAACGTTCACCATACATTAATCTTGAAACACAGATCAATCTCAATAGAAATCTAAAGCTATATCATGAATTCAATATATATATATATATATATATATATATATATATATATATATATACATATATATCAAAGAAGTCAGTGTCGTGGGTGTGTCACATTGAAGACAGCAGAACAGAAACCACATCATAACGGCTCTCTCGTCGACCATTCAGATGAGTATAGAAAAATCACACATCCTTGATCTGTCTCTTCCCCTCCGACTCTCAACGTTTCCTAATTAAATAGTTTCATACATTTTATAGTATCGCATTACTGACTCAACAAAAAAATTGCATAACAATAGTAATAAATATACCAACAAACATATTATTTCACCGTTTCGGACAAAGTGTTGTAAATCATGAAGCGCCAATAACAAAACACAACAAATATGTAAACAAAAGGAAAAATGACAAGGAAGTCTCTTACAAAATGTAGAAAATTTAGCATTAATAAAACTAATAGTGATAATAATAATAAACTGATAACTCGTCAGGGTTATAGTCACACTCGATGCATTCACAGAAAAATCTCTTTAAAAAACAACTTTATCCTCAACCATTCGAAGGACTGTAGAAAAATATAGTAGAGTGTAGAAATCGAGTGCAAACAGGTGTTTCCTCGTAAATGTTAAAGCACTCTGTCCTCAACGCCAGAATCATCGACGTTCGCATCATTTATATTTGTTATTATTTGTGCTTATCTTCATACTAGTTGTGTGTTATCAATGTCATATATGCACAATAACTAAAGAACAACAGAGAAAATGTACTACATGCAAAGTGATACGTCTACGAAAATCAACAAACACGAGTGAAACAAGAGTGAACAAAGAAGAGATCATGTGAGGAATGAAGAGATTACAAGAACAAACAAGAGTGAACAAAGAAGAGATCATGTGAGGAATGAAGAGATTACAAGAACAAACAAGAGTGAACACAGAAGAGATCATGTGAGGAATGAAGAGATTACAAGAACAAACAAGAGTGAACAAAGAAGATATCATGTGAGGAATGAAGAGATTACAAGAACAAACAAGAGTGAACAAAGAAGATATCATGTGAGGAATGAAGAGATTACAAGAACAAACAAGAGTGAACAAAGAAGATATCATGTGAGGAATGAAGAGATTACAAGAACAAACAAGAGTGAACACAGAAGAGATCATGTGAGGAATGAAGAGATTACAAGAACAAACAAGAGTGAACAAAGAAGATATCATGTGAGGAATGAGGAGATTATAAGAACTGTTGGAACAACGTTTGTGGTAAAATATATTGATAAACCATGAATGAAAAGCAATAAGAGAATTCAACATAAACACGAAAACAACACGAAGCAGACCAAGAACACAAAAACAGTTACTCAAATATGCTTATATCATAACATTACAACCATAAAAAGTAGAGGAGTTCACCGCGCTGGTATTCTAGCCACCACGACCTCAGTGATATCATCTTTAAGTGACATATTCTTTCCAGGACGTTGTCTTCCACATTTATTCTCTGAACACTGCCAGATTCTGGGCCAGTTGACCTACCTCATCCAGAGACATTCTGAAACAATCTGATATATGACTGCATCATCGTCGTCTTGGTTTCAGTGATATATGATTACAAAAAAATAACAGCTATTATATTTTAACGTATATTCTTAACTCAGTAATTGCTTCTTCTTCTTCTTCTTTCTGTCCTCATGTACCTTTCGGTGTTGAGGGGAGAGTGAGTGTACGGTCTTTTGCCCTTCTATTTGCCTCCTCTGCTGTTATATTTCCGAGTGTCTCTAATACACTATCTATCCACCTTTTACTAGGGTGTCCAATAGGTCTCCTGTTTCCGTATCGTTTGTTAAGTGTTTTTTTGGATAATACTTTGCTCTTTCTGTCTGGTTATGTGGCCGTACCATTTAACTTGTTGTTTCTGTATGTATTCTATTGTTGGTTTGATCCCTAATTGTTTCCTTAGTGCTTCATTCCTGATTTTGTCTCTCAAGCTAACTCCAATCATACGTCTCACACATTTCATTTCAGTGGTGTTAATCTTATGTATTGTTCTAGAATCTAATGTCCAAGTTTGACACTGATAACACAATGTTGGTAAGAAAATGGAGTTGAAAAGCGCTTTCTTTGTTTCTAGTGTAATATCTTTGTTTCTTAGTAAAGGTGTTAATTGACCAATGATCTGATAGGCCTTATTACATCTTGCGTTTATTTCTGCTTCTTGTTTGTTGTCATATCTCAATGTGCTGCCCAGATATTTGAATTCATCTACATGTTTTAGTTGTTGATTATTTATCTGTATGTTGATGTTCTCCTTTTCTCTTGCAATATTCATTACTTCTGTTTTGTCTATGTTGATTTTCATTCCAAATTGCTTGCCTGCTGTGTCTATTGTGTTTAGGTGGTCTTGCAGGTTTTTAATGCTGTTGTGGAATAAAACCTGGTCATCTGCAAACAGCAGTTCATTTGCTTCATTAGAATTTGCTGTTTTGTTTATATGGTCCATGTATGTAATAAAAAGTAGTGGGGATAATACACATCCCTGCTTTACTCCTGTGCTAATCACAAAGTCCTCTGTGTAGCCTGCAGCTGTTCTTATAGTGCAACTGCTGTTGCTATAGAGACTTCTACAAACGTTAGTTTGTAGTTTAGCAAGTAATTGCTTGCTCTTCACAATTTTAAATTTTGTCACTCTACGTTTCTTATCATCCTGATTTTATATTCCTTAATGTACATGTTTGTTAGAATGTATGTAGAAGGTCAGCCAACAAGTGCTCATTTATCTTAGTCAATAGTTAGACAATTTAATTTTGTTGTATTACTTCCCTTGAAAATGTTCATCAATAGCTACAATCACCAAGTATTATTTCCCTTGTTTATTGTTGATGTTTGCTTCCATGATTCTCTCCCCGTGTGTGTGTATATATATACAGTATATATATATATTACACGTGTTACTTGATCTATTGTGTATTCCGTGAAAATAAGTCCACTATTTGTGAATTATTATTTTATTCGTAACTCATAGCCTGAAACGGGGCGGGGGGTGGGGGGGGGGGTAGTTATGACTTTGGTATCACCAAGAAGTCACAGGAAAAAGAATTTAATAAAAAAGATTGTGTGATTTTTTAAAATCTTATTTTATGTTATATTTTTTATTTTTCAATGGCTTGTTTATTACTATATATTGTTATCTTATACGTTACAAAGAAGAGATGGGTTTAAAGATTGAACTTAGCTATATATGTACACAACCTGACAACCTGTTGCTGATTTGTTCATTACAACCATTATTTTTGTGATTACAACTTATTGTATTCGGATATTTTTAAACATTATTTTCATATTATTATTTTAATGATATCACATATATAAAGATATGATATCATAGCCATGAACAAACTGCATCAATAAGATGTGAAAACAGCTACTCAACATATCTAGAAATAAGAAGAGTTTCATGACAGCAATCTCCGGTCGGAGATGAAGATAACTCTTCATGTACTAATCCGCAGCAACTATTAGGCGATGTGGCCAGCTCCCTTCCTTACTGTCTTTACCACAGATACTAATGAGTGAAGTACTTATTTACAGATGGGTCGACTGGACGAGTAGTCATGTCAGGCGAGAAATTACGACCCTGCTATTTTATTTTTCTGCTGACGTAGTTTCAAACCTGGCACTCTGTAACCTGGTGATAGTAAGCAAGCTGACTATCAACTACGCTACTACGCTACAATGCTATCAAGTGAGTCTGCAGGATCAAATCATTTTCAAGTGAATGCTCATGAGTCAGCATTGAATTACGCAAAGTACATGCTGAGAAATGAATGGTGGTTTCTATTGAATTACGCAAAGTGCATGCTGAGAAAGGAATGGTGGTTTCTATTGAATTACGCAAAGTGCATACTGAGAAAGGAATGGTGGTTTCTATTGAATTACGCAAAGTACATGCTGAGAAAGGAATGGTGGTTTCTATTGAATTACGCAAAGTGCATGCTGAGAAAGGAATGGTGGTTTCTATTGAATTACGCAAAGTACATGCTGAGACAGGAATGGTGGTTTCTATATAATTACCAAATTATATGCTGAGAAAGGAATGGTGGCTTCTATTGAATAACTCAGTCGTACATAGCATTACATGGATATACTGCCCTGGTCATGTTGGGGTCAGGGGAATTGAGGGAGCCGATTTGTTGGCATGCAATGCGGCGATAGACAGCACTTTGATGAGAAGAGATAAAGCAGATTTGATCAAGGCACTAACAAATTCATTCCAAAATGAAGATGCTGCCAGTGAGTGGTATGAGTTTCTAGAGGGGAGGGAAGAAACGTATTGTTTTGGTATAGTTCCCATGATCACACAATCAACACATGACCGGGACACTTGGCCATGCACTGGAATGGTTGCTGAAACGGAGAGCGACACACTTATGGGAGTGCCCCACATGCTATGATGCTAATTTTAATCAAGAATCAAGAACTGAGAATATAATTGGCAGCAAGAAAGATTAAACTGCGACATGTCCAGGAAATTGGTAAGGGATTTGAGTATTCACATAAACCTGCTCTAGATATTGTGCAAGAGCGTACCAGAATTAGAAAATCTAAGCAAAGCATACAACATGGGATACAGAAACAGCAGGATTAGAAAATCTAAGCAAAGCATACAACATGGATACAGAAACAGCAGGATTAGAAAATCTAAGCAAAGCATACAACATGGATACAGAAACAGCAGAATTAGAAAATCTAAGCAAAGCATACAACATGGATACAGAAACAGCAGAATTAGAAAATCTAAGCAAAGCATACAACATGGATACAGAAACAGCAGAATTAGAAAATCTAAGCACAGCATACAACATGGATACAGAAACAACAGAATTAGAAAATCTAAGCAAAGCATACAACATGGGATACAGAAACAGCAGGATGTAGATGAAACCAAAGAAGAAGGTTTATTGAAAGAGCTACAAACTTTCTGTCACAATATTACTGCATAAAGTAAGTTAAACCATAGCATTTATTAATGCCGTAAGAGAGCTTTTACTTTCAAGAAGTATCCGGTAACCATTTAAGGCTGGGTCTACCCGGGAGCCCTTTAGGTATGAAAATATTTTCTGCCTCAATTGGAGAATGAACCCAGGGCGACTCACATACGTAGCCAGTGCTTTAACCAATGCTCTATGCGGTCTCCAATATATTACTGTATATTTATGAACAAAACAGGTCATATCTCGAAATCCATCGCCATTCACTCCTGCTAGGTCTTACAGTAAAAGCAGAGAAAAGACAACAGATAACAAGAAAGGCAAATATTAAAGTCTGTTACTTCCAGTAAAGCGGAACAAGGAATGGCTCATAGACATAAGTATAATACGAAACATATGAGATTTGTTTGTCCACATAGCTCATGTCCAAATTATTATTGCTACTTGTGTGTATGTCGATAGTAGAGGCTAGGAAAATATCAAGTATGCTTGAGTTGACTGATGTTAACTTTGTGGTTGGAATTCTAGTGTATAGTACGGTAATACGGCAATCATATTAGTTATATGGCAACATGTGTTCTTGTGTATAGTACGGTAATACGGCAATCATATTAGTGATATGGCAACATGTGTTCTTGTGTATAGTACGGTAATACGGCAATCGTATTAGTGATATGGCAACATGTGTTCTTGTGTACAGTACGGTAATACGGCAATCGTATTAGTGATATGGCAACATGTGTTCTTGTGTACAGTACGGTAATACGGATGGTCTATTAGTGATATGTCTACATGTGTTCACTGTTCGGTGTAATAATAAAACACTGAAATCTTTACAGCACGTTTCACTAGCTTTGCCCAAACTTCAAAATATAACAAATATATATATCAGCAAATATATAACGCATTATCAAAGGAATAATATGTGACAAAAGTCTCTCATTCAAAAAAAAGATCACAAATATGATTTGTGTCATATATCGGCTCATAATCGGCGCTCTTGTATCAGACGCACGAGTAGTACTCAACATGTGTGCAGACACTGACCATAAGGTAGTAATAATAACAGTCAAAGTAAACAAAGCGAAAAGGAACAAGAAAAGCACATGGCATCAAGAGCAACCAGATATACAGAAACTGGAAAAAAATAAGATGCGAGAAAAAGATATCCAGGAAGTTAACGGACAATTCACAAAACTACAAGTAAACAACAAACACATAGAAATAGAATGGAAACAGTTCAAAAATGAAATGATACAAGCAGCAAAAAAGAGCAATAGCCCATGGACCGCTGGATCATCAACCAAGCAACATATAGAATTAGCAGAAATGCGAACAGTGACTTATTATAAAGTATTTAAACAGCCTGTTTAATGTGATATAAAAGAAACAAAATATACTGCAGGAATAAATACAGCAGTGATTGTACATATCTGGAAAGTAACAATCAGCAAGAAAGACTGCACTAAGTATAGAGTTATATCAATCTTAAGCCAAATAGAAAAACTCTTCAGAAAAATACTAGAGAGAATGATGTGCACACATATAGAACCACAGCTCAACAACACAAATGAACTTCCGGAGAAAAAGCTGCACGCATGCAATCTTTGTTCTCAAACACCTGTCAGAAAGAGAGACAGAATATAGCAAGCCATATTTCGTTTTTGTGGACCTAGAAAAAGCTTTCAATAGAGTGGATAGAGAACAGCTATTGATAACGTTAAAGACATATGGAGTTCCTCAGCATTTAATACACCTTTGTCAGAGCATATACACCGTTAGTCACCGTACATTAAGAACCGGCTACGGTATGCCATATAGTTTGAAAGTTCGCTCGGGAGTGAGGCAGGGATGTGTACCACGCAACCTATTGTTCATAACATACATAGTTAACATCTGCAATGTGGTAAAGACAACGGAAGAAAACAACCTGAAGTATAACTTAAAAGAATTGCTATATGCAGGCGACCAAACATTAATAGCATCACCATGTGTTGTTCGTCCATCATAAGTGATGATGACCATTAAGTTACATCCACTTTTGAAATTTCAATTAGAGTTATGTCCTTGATTATGAGTTCGTAGATGGCTAATGAGCCCTATACGAGTTGTAAATGTCCTTAGACAGTTAGGACATGAAATGACAACTGTAGACGGAACATGGTCTATCCGTGACTTTCTAGCTGCTCTCCGCTGTTGAGCTGCTGCATTTCTCATCTTTTCGCAAGATGATGCACTGTTTTGATTGTAGAACGCCATGTAGATCTATTTTGTGCAAGTTCTTCCCATGTATCATAGTCTATTTCAAAGGATTTCAGTGAGTTCTTTAAGGAGTCATTGTAGCGCTTCTTTTGGCCACCTTGGGATCTTGTATCCTTCTCCAGTTCACCATAGAGAAGTATCTTTTGCAGACGATGGTCTGGCATACGTACCAACTGACCTGCCCAACAAATCTGTGTCTGCATCAAGATCGTATCAATGCTGTTGATACCAGCTCTATCAAGGACAGTGGTATCCGGAATCGTGTCTTTCCATCTGATGTTTATAACTTTTCTGAGACAGGTTAAGTGACTGAGTTTTTTTCACATGTTTCACTAGTGTATAACAGCACTGGAAGTACCACTGCTTTGTAAGTTTTCAGTTTAGTCTGTAGGTTAATGGCATATCTACGCCAAACATTTGCGTACACGCTGCTGAAAGTACTGTTTACCTTGGCGATCCTTGTATACACTTCATCATAAAGTTGGCATTTTGTCATAGCGTACTACCTAGTTATGTGCATCTATTGAAATCTATTCACCACTTACCATTATGCAGGGCTCGAGTTAGCTTTTGCCAGTTGCTGGTTGTAACATGACTTCTGATTTATCTGTGTTAATAGTAAGCCCAAAGTTGATACAGGCTTTGGAGAATATGTCTATAATAAATTGTAGATCAGTCTGAGTGTTGGTATTTAGAGCACCGTCGTCAGCAAATAGGAGATCCCTGATTGTGTGTGATTTAACTTTGGTTTTTGCTCGGAGCCGGCGAAGGTTGAACAATTTTCCATCTATGAGATAGGTGATGTTAACTCCCAGGTCTAGATCTCTGAAAGCATCATCTAACATAGCAGAGAACCTGATGCTAAGTAGGGTAGGTGCTATTAAACATCCTTGTTTTACTCCATTTGAGACAGGAAACGTTTCAGATAACTCTCCATCATCCTGTACTCTAGCTTGCTTTCCATCATGCAATTACTGTACCATTGAGATACATTTCTGTGGGCATCCATACTTTATAAGAATCTTCCACAGACCCTCTCTACTTACTGTGTCAAATGCTTTTGTCAAGTCTATGAATGTTGTGTACAGGTCACAGTGTTGTTCTTGACATTTTTCTTGAAGCTGTCTTTCAGCAAAGATCATATCAGTTGTTCCATGTTCTTTTCTGAAAGCGCATTGGTTTTCAGGTAATAATCCTTCATTAAGATGAGATGTAAGATGGTATAAAAAATGATTCTAGCAAATATCTTTCAAGCGATGGTCAGTAGAGAGATACCACGATGGTTGTTGCAGGACTGGCAGTTCCATTTACGTTTATACAGGTGTATTCATCTTCTTCTACGTTCGTTCTCAAACTCCTGCAGATTAGTAGGATGTAGTCCGGAAAACGGAATGCGTTGTGCCATGGTTTACAACATTTCTGCGATATCTGCGCCGTTCGTCCTGACACATCCGACTTCAGCATGACTTTGGATCACTGACCCTATATGGGATGGGACAGCCAACTCCATCCCATAACCTCCTTAGTCGACTTTTACGACATATATGGAAGGCAAACAGTGTTGCTATTCTTTGCTCCCCTTTAGGCCCCGGCAACACACCGGCGATACAGGTGTATAATTGTTGACTCCTTGAAATTTTGTAGAATTGTTTCGCTTTTCCATGATTGTTGTAAAATTATGTGAAGTTTCTCAATAAGATTTTTACCACCATATTTGTATATTTCGAGTGGTATTGTGTCGGATCTAGGTGTTTTTCGACTAGAAAGCTGATGACCTGCTTTAAGAGTTTCCTCTAAAGTAGGGATGTCACCTAGCATTTCATTGAGAGGAACCAGCGGTAGTCGGTTGATAGCCTCTTCATTTATTGATGATGGGTTATTCAAAATGTACTCAAAGTGTTCTACCCAGCGCTGCAGGATTTGATCTTTTTCTATGATTAGTTGTGTTTCATTTCCATTGAGAAGTGGAAAAGATCCCGATGAGGTTGGACCATGTAACATTTTAAGTGCATCATAGAAGTTTCTGAAATCGGTTGTGTCTGCAAATCTGTGTATCTCATCTGCTTTCTTATTCAGCCATGAGTCCCTCATATGGCGTAGTTTATTTTGAATTATTTTCCGTTTGAAATTGAGTGCTTCTTTTTTAGACATTGATTTTGGATCATTTAAGAATGCCCTAAATAGGTGGTGGTTTTTGTCCAACATTTCTTTGATTATATTATCATTCTCATCAAACCAGTCATTTTGTCTCTTGATAGAATGACCTAGTTCCTCAGTAGTAGTGTTGTAAATTTGCTTTCTCAGGTATGTCCAGCTCTTATCTATATCGTGCTCTAGTTGTGCAGATTTCAGACATTCATCCAGAGTAGAGGCTAGTGACTATTGTATGTTTACATTTGATAGCTTTCTGACGTGGGCGTCTGGCAGGCTGGCTGCGAATTCTTAGTTTTGACACAATAAGACGATGGTCAGTCCAGCAGTGTACACCGCATATGGATTTTGTCACTCGAACATCTTTGCGGTTCTTTCTTCTTACAAGTATATACTATATACGATGCCAGTGTTTTGATCGAGGGTGCATCCAGGAGCTATGGTGTCGGATTGGGAGTTGAAATATGGTGTTGGTAATAAGGAGGTCATGTTCGCCACATATTTGTAACAAGCGAGGTACATTGTTGCTGCATTGACACACTCCATATTTCGCTATTACATCGTTCCAGGGGATATTGTCTTTACCTAACCTTGCTTTAGATTACATCAAACATGCCACACAGTTAACATGACGATAAATATAGAAACGAAAGAAGTGATAAGATAAGAAGAACAAAAAGTAATACCAATAAATATATATGTTGGAAACTAGACTTAAACATGTGTCAGCATCCACATACCTAGGAAACATTGTAACAAAAGACAGCAAGAGCAGTAAAGAAATACACAATATGTGTAGAATGCACAATAAGCCATAGGGCAGATGACACGAATCTTCTAAATTAAAAAAAAATGCATACTGAAACACCAAATAACACTATTCAAAACTAGTATTATGTCAACGCGGTGCTACCACTGCCGTACATAGACAGCGACAGCATAAGACAAATGCAAACTTGTGACAACTGAATGATCATGTTTGCACAGGATCCTAGGGATATCACTAGGAGACAGAATGATGAATGAGAATATTAGACACAGAACAAGCACTACGTCTGTAATTAAATATATTAAATGAGATTAACTACATTATCTGCATACCTGCATGGACTGTATTCTGTGATGCTATCATTGAATTCTGGCGCTCAACATTGACTTGACCTTTCCTAGGCCTGATGATTATACTATGAGGGACTCTACTCTGTAATGACTATACAAATTTTTATGTTTTACAGGATTACCTCCGTTCAAAGATTATTGACACAATGTCCGAAAAGAAAGATTTTCTTTATATTCGAGCCAAGACATGCGGGAGATGAGGGTAATTGACCAGTCAGTACACTATCTAGCATGGTCAAATTGGTAAATGTTAGATTCATCAATAGATCAATAGCGCTAATAAGCATCGTTTGCTCAGAAGATATCAAGATAAACGTGCATAATGTAATGCTGCAATGTAAAGTTTACCTGAGATAGATGAACATGATCGCTATGATGTTGCAGCGAAATTTTACCTGCGATAGTTTACCAGCGATAGTTTACCAGCAATAGTTTACCAGCGATAGTTTACCTGCGATAGTTTACCTGCGATAGTTTACCTGCGATAGATAAGCCCGCTTACTGTTATGCTGCAGCGTAAATCTTACCTGAGATCCTTACTGTGACTATGAAGCGTAAATCGTACCTGAGATAGATGAAGATGCTTACTGTGAGGCTGCAGCGTTGAGCTTACCTGAGATAGATGAAGATTCTTACTGTGATGTTGCAGCGTACCGCTTACCTGAACTAAACATACGTACTGTGATGCTGCAACATTAAGCTTACCTGGGATAGATGAAGATTATTACTGTGATGCTGCAGCGTAAAGCTTACCTGAGATAGATGACTTTTTCTTACACATTTACATCAAAGAAAACACATTACAATGTTATTAGTGTCACATCTTTATTTCAACTAAAAATGAATTCATGTATGCAATATTGAAGTTCATGTACATTACAAGTTATAGGAACTGTGTTATGACAAGCAAGGGTTGAAAAAATGTGACCAACTCATTCCCAAATTTAAAAATGCAATTTATTTAGTGTCATTGACAATTAAATTTATGTTTATTCGTTTCGTCTATTATGTGTCAAATTTGAAATTAGAAGGCACCAACAAAATAGATATTACAAAAGGCAATTCAGAAGTGAAGCAAACACAAGAATTCACATAATTAGAAAGTTGTTTTTTTTTCTTCAGATAATGGAAAACTAGTCAGAGAAATATATTCAAGATGTCATAAAGCACATGCTGTGACAAGTGACATATCATCTTTCACCATTAATCCTGCATCCGAAGATCAATATGGACATTAAAGAGATAGTTATAACATTTACAATTTTCATACCAACACTTTGTTACCGGTCTCACACATGATCTTACCAACCTCGCAGCAGAGAAAAATCATCATATATGAGATGAAGTGTTTAAAAATAGCGACCATGGTCACCAAATTGGACAGAGTAAGAAACGAGGATATCAGAAACAGAGTAGGAATATTGCCTTGTATTGAATATATAGAACATCAGCAGTAAAGTGGTTTTCTCACCTTATGAGAATGGACCAACGCCAATTACCACTGAAAGCTATAACACACAATCAGCTGGATACACTGCAACGGACGACCGAGAAAGAGATGGATCAATAACATCACGACCATCCTCTACAAACACGGACTCAGGAATCAGATTTGGGCTTGAACAGAAACTTACAGCTCCCACGCCTACGCATAACGGCAAGTGTGGATGCTATCAACAAACTTCCACCTGGGGATAGACAATAGACCATTAAAAGTGATGAGTGTATTAATTTTTTAAATCATAAATTGTGGCGCGAAGTGGACTGGTCGTCCATCTACTGCCGTGATACCACACAACAATCATCGAGTTGAGGACATCATTCGTGGTGCGTCGTGTAACACTGGATGAACGGCATGCCATTTTGTCTATTAGTAAGTGTAGTATCCAGAGCATGGTTAAAGATCTGGGTATTTCAAAGATGTGTTCACGTTGGGTGTTCAGAATGTTGACAGACAGATATAAATAAAAAGGAAAACCATAGACAGTAAACTTCTGCGCAGTTACACAACTGTAGGAGATGCGTTTTTATCGACGGGCGATGAGAACTTGGTTCATTTTTTACAGTTAACACGTTCCTGATCACCCTTTCAGTGATCGTATCTGCAGCTCTGCTTAGGCCTCTCGCGAAAATCGTAGGAAATGATGATTATATAAAAGAAATACTGTATGCTGATCAGACAAACGATGGGAAGTGTTACCGATGGAGGACATAATATGTTGAAACTGAGCAATTGCTTGTATGGACTAAATAGGACATAATTATGATATTAGGTGTGTCTAGGCAATGGATGAATACATGTTTGGCGTAACCTATTCCCTCGACTGAAATTGTGAGTATTAGATCTCGTGTATCCTTTTTGTTGAAAGCAGGTTGAAAAGAGAAGTGGGGGGGGGTGTTGTGGATATGGAAGCAATAGCATTCATCAAAGAAGCGCCTTTAAATCTATGTCACGTGATTGATGTGGGAGATAACTGTACAGTTGAATGGGTAATTTGTTATAAACATTAATATATATTCGCTGTTGTGTACAATCTAAGATAGATTAAAATGTATGGACATATTTATTGTTAGGTAGTAAACAATTAAAGACTTCATACAGTAGAGACCATACCATCCCCAGAAGCCAATAACTCGTCAGGGACGTAACTGTGCCATATTAGACGAATCAACACACAGAGACCTCCAACGTTTTCTGTCTTCAACCAAACGAACGAATGAGTGAAGATAAGTTCAGATCGGTCAGTCCTTGATGTTTTCTGTCTTCAACCAAACGAACGAATGAGTGAAGACAAGTCCAAATATGTCCAGTCCTTGATGTTGTCTGTCCGTGATTTTCTTTGTTCTCATCTGCTTCTTCCACCTTTCGATAACTGCAGCCTAATTTTTTTAAATGAATGATTTTGGTATACATGACCAAACCATGCATATTTTCGTCGTTTCTCTATTGAATGATGTGATTCGTGTGAACCTGTATACATCACTATTGAATTTTGTGATTCGTGTGAACCTGTATGCATCAGTATTTTATTTCTCCCATAGAGATTTGTCTTATGTTCTCTATAGGAAATGTGCGAAATGTGTATGTAACATTTGTATCTGGGGGCTTGTAACCGTGTCTCCATATTTGGAGCGAGTGGTCAACTGTCACAACCATATTGTTGTTGTTCGTCCATCACAGGTTAATGATGACCATTTGTTACATCCACTTTGAAATTCAGTAAGGGATATGTCCTTAACTATGTGTTCGTAGATGACCCATAAGCCATATTCTATTTGCAAATCTACTTGGACAGTTCGGACATGGGATGAACATTGTATGTGGTGTTTGGTCTATTCTTGACTTTCTAGCTGTTTTCCTCTGCTGAGCTGTCTCGTTTCTACTTTCTTCACAATATGATGTGCCTTGTTTTTACTATAGAGCGTTATGTAGTGCTATTTTATTCGTTATTTCCATGTATCAAAGGTCGTAGATTATTGATTTCAATGTACTCGGTTTCTCATATGTACTCCGTAACTCTCAACAAAAAGGCACGCCTTATGCCAAGAGTACCTCTCATAGCACGTAAACCCGTAGATTCAAGCGATAATCCTGAAGTATCCTTGAAAAATTCCACGTTGTAAACAAGACAACACGAGCTGGATTCGAAGCCAAGTCATTTTGAGCACAAGGAAAACAGCTTAACCACTACGCCTACGTATTGTGGTCTACTTAAAAAATGTTCAGTGATGCCTTTAACGCGTCCTTGTAGCGCTTCTTTCTGACACCTTGATAACGTATGCAAGTTGTAGCTCGCCATAGAGTAGCATCTTTGGCAGGAAATAATCTGACATACAAGACAGTTGACCTATCCAATAAACTGTGTCTGCATTAGAATAGTGTCAATGTGAAGGAGATCACATCTGTCAATGACAGTCGTATGTGGAATCTTGTCATGTCACCTAATTTTTCTGAGAAAAGTTATTTGAAAGTGTTTGAGCTTCCTTACATGTCACCTGATGTTTATAATTTTTCTGAGAAAAGTTATTTGAAAGAGTTACATTTTACCTAGGAACAGTCCATGTTTCATCAGCGTAAAACAGCAATAGAATTGACGGTTTCTTTTACTCTTATTCAGATGCAGCCCTGAAATTGTGTTGAACAATTTCACCTTTTTCATGACTGTTGAACAATTATATTTATCAATTAGCTCTGTACCAACATATTTATATAATTTGATTGATATTGAGTCGGTGTCAGGCATAGTTTTACTGGAAAACTGGTGAATTGGTTTGTAAATTTCCTTCAATGTATTGATATCTAACACTTGAGAGCAGTCAATGGGAGTCGGTTGATAGCCTCTTCATTAATTGATGATAGATTATTCAAAAACATTCTCGAAGTACTCTACATATCGTTAAAGACGTTTGTCTCTCTCTCTACAAATAACTGTATTTAATTTGCATTGAGAAGAGGAAATGATCCTAACGAGGTCTAGGCCATATATCGTTTTAAGTTTATCATAAAAATGTATCAGATCGTTGGTGTCTGCAAATCTTGTTAATTATGTTAAACCATTCATCTCCCGAAATGTATGCGTGTATATGCACATGCACATGCAAGATGTTGTGAGAAAAAGTCCAGATATTGAGTGAACGAATGTCAAAACGAATAATAAATATTTCTTCTACGCTGGGTTACTGGCACACCACTCTATATAAAATCAGTCAGATCTAAAGTGTTCTTGTTTAAATTTATCCCACCTTGACATGGCAGCAGGTATTGTGTAGAGAATTGGGTTCACTGCTGAATTAATGGGAAGAATAAGAACAGTTGTCCACGCATAAACGTCAGAGTTAATCTCATATTGACCAAGAGAAAATAAACCCATAAGTCCCACTGGAAACCAGCAAATAAAATTGAACATAGCTACTAAGGACAATTGTTTGGCCACTAATATATCTTCAGGTCGTCGAGACGCGGTGGTTGATAGGGTACGAGATATTCTGTTCTTTGACATGGCTGTAAAGATGGCTCTTTGACCATAAGCTATGACCAGAACCATAAAGAGATTATGCACAATGAAAACACTAAATGAATATTCCCAACCATTTAGTCGTTGAACTGTTAAAGGTAAGCTAAGACACATACTGTTAGATGTAAATATGTCAAAACTGAACACAATAGGAATCAGCGCAAGAAGGAAACCAGTAAACCACGACAAAATAACAGCTATCAATTTAGTCCATTTCGAGAATTCTACTTGACCAAATGGAAATTTCATAACCAAAAATCTGTCTAGAGTGATAAGAAAAATAAAATATGTTGACGTTTCGCAGGAGAGAATAGATAAAAAACTTGCAAGTTTGCAGACAATACTTTCTCTCCAGTTCTTGTCATACAAAACATAAACGCCACGATAGTAATAATCTGCTCCAGCAATAACGAACAGATAGATTCCCATAATAAAATCAGATATACCCAAGTTTGTCACAAACAGACCATATCCTGTTCTCAGAACTGACCTATCCCATAAGGAACGATAAACCAGAACGGTCACATTTCCCAGAACGGCAAGAACAGCGACCACCCAAAGAAGAACACGTTGAACATTGACCCTCACAAGATCATAACAAGAGGAAAATGCGTCTTCAGGGGCGTGACAGATGTAGTATGGAATGTTTTCTCCTCTGATTTGTGGACAACACATTTCGAAATTGTCGGTGTACAAATCTTGATTTACTGTTAAACCGTTAAACAAATCTTCATAGAAATTCTTCATTTGAATTCCACGTAAATCTATTGTCTGTAGCTTAAATTGTGAAGAAAATGCATATTTATTTAAAGCAGAGATTATAGTGAAGCTTAAGTTGAAATGTTTCAGGTTTGGTAACCCTATCAAGAAATTTTTATATAAATAAGACAAACCTGTATGGGAGAGATCGAGAACTTCCAGATTTTTGAGTAACAAATATTTGACATCAAGTTCTTTATTATAAGACAAGTTAAAATGACGCAAGTTTCTCAATACTTTAACAAATATGTTATAGTCTTTGATGTTAACAATTTCATCGTATTCCAAGTCCAATCTTCTGACATTGTTGGTTTCCCGATGTAAAACTGAAGGTAAATTACTAATATTACAATGAGACCAATCAATAAATAATGTATTCATTAACTTGGATGGATCGATAAGTTTACAAAGAGAAAGATCTACTCCAGACAAGTCTAGATATCTTTGTCTACCATCAATAAAAGAGAAATTTGAAAGTGGAATAGATTTGTTGTAATCTGATACTGTGATCGTCCCAGATACACAAAGAAAACCTTTAGCACAAGACAAGTTACATTCAACTTCATCGTCTTGATATGGACATTCAGGATGTCCGTCACAAACTAAGTCAGGATGTAAACACATTGTACTATTCCAACAAGCAAAATTTCCAGAACACGAGTCAATAATATCCTTATATTCTTCATCTGCTGTAGGACAATCTGCTATTCCGTCAAGGACATAATGTTGAGGGATACAATAAGTGTTGGGACATTTAAAATATCCTTCAGGACACACGAAATCTGTACAGTTTCTAAGATGAGACATATCTCTACAACCAAGAACTGCTTGGTACATGTCTTTAATGTAGACACATCTTGGTGACCATATCATATGACCCAATATGTTGTAACAAGAATTGGATGTTTCCAGTTTCCCAACGGTTTCATCTAATGGTCCCTCTGGTCCATTACAATCAACATGTCCATCGTTAAGTTGTGAGAAATGGACACATTGTTTATGATTACAAATGAATGCGCATGTTTCGTTTCTGATCAAATATTCGTTTAGGATCTGACTTTCATCATTGACTTCATTCTCCATATTGTCATCACAAACAGCGCAATCAATTTGGTTATCATTAACAAATTGTATCGGTAAGCAAGAACCGTCGCAACAATAGATGCCTGTACATTGATCTTCACATTTCTCTTTCCCTGTACCATCTACACAGTTATTGATATAATCACAGCTAGCTACATCACTCTTAAAATGTTGACCATATCTACAAGTAGAGTCCTGACTCACAGATGTTATACAAGATATTTCATCTCTCCTGTTGCTACAATGTTCGATGTTGTCACAGACATAAATATAGGAAATAGTTGTCGAATCAATTGTCTTATCTCTGCAGCTGAATGTAGGAAATATTAAATTATGTGTAGTTTGTAAAACATTAAGAAACGATGTATTGTCAACGTTTGCTGGGATAGATACAATATTCTCACCAAATATCACAAAACTTCCTTTAGTTAAAGATTTGTTAAAACTATTTCTGGAGGCTGGATTTAATCTCAAACGTATATTATCGATGTTCCGAGGAATAGTTACTTCACACAAACTGAGTCTACTGAATGTATCTCTACAGTTAATGTCCATCCAACCTTCAACAATGGAGGTTTTGTTAACTGACGTGATCGTGTCGTTACTGGAATTATTCATTTCAAACTTCCAGATTCCACATTGATTGTTGTATCCAACAGATGGTTGACCATCCATCCAGTTATTCACGACTAGCGGACGAAATCTTGTTGGATTTTTGAGTGACCACTGAAATTGTTGAGCGACACTAGTTTTATCTCGACTAAGACCAATGTAGATATGTGCCAACAACTGATTGGAATCTGTAGACACGTCGTGGTTATTTACAATATTCTTCAAATATGAAGTCAACTTTTCCTGTAAGAATATTAACTCCATCTGAGTTTCAATAACTGCTAAATGTGCAAGAAACTCAACATCGCACGTACGCATAGATTGATACCAACTTTTTTGAATGTCAGATTTTATCAATCGATAACACGAAAGAGAATCAGGGCTGCCACTATGTTGAAATGGAAACCATCCTTCCATGCATTGCTTACACATAGCTAGGATTAAAATGTTTTCTACTGCATCATGTGTGTATTTGTCTACAAAAAGTGTGTCGCTTAATTGTATGTTTTCTGTATAATACTCTGCGCCATATATCAAAACAAATATTTTGATGTTTGAGATTTCTTTCCGTAGAATATCTGGTATCTGTCGGCTGTCATCGTAGGATATGAATGCCCCATTGAAGAAGATAACAGCAATACGTGTGGCATTATCTCTATCACTAGCCATTGTGGAAAAGAATTGTCGAACGGTCGCTATTTTTCGCTGGAGAACCACAAGTCCTGGCTGTTTCTGTTGTGTACTAGAACAATATCTTTGTTCTATTCCAGACATGTCACAATATAATGTTCTAAGAGATGTATGAAAATACCAAGACTTTATTATGTCAATGTTCATTTGTTTGTTATCTGAAAAATGGTCAATCTCTTCCGCATACCTGACTCTAGATGTTGTCTTGTTGTATTGCGACTTCACCAGATGGGTGAACATATTATGGCCAATGTTGCATTGATTCCATACTTCAGAAGCAACTTGAGTATAGTAGAACAACATTAGCAAGTCCATTTCTTCATTGGAACAGTCATCTAAAGGGAAGTTACTGGACTGACTTCCTGGAATCACTGAAATAATGGACGTTTTAATTAAATAATATTGTTGTGACATAACATGTTATCTTAAGATTTACTTCTATGTGAACAATATATTAATTGAAATTTCACGTCTGGATGACTAAATGCACACATTTATGTCTGGAAGATTAGTGCACAATTTCATGACTGAATACTTAATGCACAATTTCATGACTGAATACTTAATGCACAATTTCATGACTGAATACTTAATGCACAATTTCATGACTGAATACTTAATGCACAATTTCATGACTGAATACTTAATGCACAATTTCATGACTGAATACTTAATGCACAATTTCATGACTGAATACTTAATACACAAGTTCAAGTCTGTATAATTAATGCACAATTTCATGACTGAATACTTAATACACAAGTTCAAGTCTGTATAATTAATGCACATTTATCGCTTGCTGGTACATTATACAGAGTTGTTTTTCTTTTCTGTACACTTTGATACACTTTCGGAGTCATGGTGACGGGTTTATCTGAATAACGATCTCCACTATTTTTTATGATTAAACACTTTGATATAATCAAAATATGGACTCACGTCTGCGGTTGAAGAAAGAATACAAAAGGTACAAAATAAACAGCTAAAACGACTTGCCGAGGTGGCGGTTTGACAAAGACCTTCATTATTTTTCATGTTCATATCACTGATTATAACTAATTTTGTTAACATTTGCAGTTGACAGAAGTTATTGACAGTTAGTATATATTACAGTAACATTATTTCTGTTATAGTATTTATCATGTATAAACAAATGTAGAGAGATAGAGCAGATGTGACTACAACACACAAGTCTAAAGAAAAACACAAGGAAAATAGACAGTTCACAAATAACAAAGGTCTTATAAATTGGCATTTAATTTGAATGGGGAAAATTATATTGGATAAGACAGAAGTATGGACAAGATGGGTTGAATATGTGACGGGACTGTTTGATGAATAGCGGAACAAAAAACAACAATACTAAACAACGACGTGCCAACGATACTGAAATAAAAAATGGAAAAATGTAATAAAACAACGAAATGTAGAAAGGTTGCAGGTCCTAAAATTTCGAATCTTTCGTTTCTGCATGTTTTCATGTGAAGGAGTGCATGAAGGCTTTCTATACGCCGCGATATGTACAGGAAGGATTTTGAATGTACCTTCGAAAGAAATGTTCATGTCCCAAACGTGGCTTAAAACCGTGACATCAAGGGTCTGAGGCAGGGTCTAACCACACAGCCATACGATCTAGTGGACATGCACTGCAGGTCCTAATAACATAAAAGCAGAGGTTATAAAAACTCTATATGCATGTGGTGTGAAAACTATCACAGAGGTTTGCAATGAAGTGTATGAAACAACTACCTAAGAAACCGAAGCCTGTTATGTTGATTGTACAGAATACAGAAAAATAAGTCTGTTGAACCACATTACCAAAATACTGCTCAAGATAATACATGAACGAATAAAAACAAGATAAGACATTGCAGACCAGGAAGAATAGTTTGGATTTAAAATAAACCACAGAAGCTATACTTAGCATCATACTATTCATAGGTAAATACATCAATTCCAAAACAAGTATATTTGCTTCATAGACTGCAGCAAGTCCTTTGACAGAGTACAACATTAAACATTAATTGAATGCATACAAGAAATGGAAATTGCACAGGAAAGTCATTAGATTGATTCTAAATATATATTAGAAAGAAACTGCATCAGTAAGGTATCAAAACAACTACTCACCATACAAATAAACTGATGATGATGATATAGTACTTTTAGCTGAAAGCAGGTAGCTGTTGGCAACTTATAGCCTTCCTAACAAAAGCACACGGTATTCTCAGTTGTGTACTTGAGCCACCACCCAGACTCATTTAAAGCTGTCCCAAGGGTTGTGCAAGGTGGATTTATGATGCTTGATTCTTGATTAGGAACAAGCGTCACAGCATTGGTGGCGTTCTCATATATACTCTGCTTGCCGCTCAGTCAGCCATCTCAATGTGTATAAACTCAGTGTCCTTTTCAGTTGCTGATTACGCGTTCTTCTGTGGCTTCGAGTGCTGCAGTATGAGTTCTTGGATCATTTCCTCTGTTCTGTTGGCAGCCTAGTCGCGGCACTCTCTTCCCATCTGCATTACCACTATTACCAACAATTTTCTCTCATTGCTAAATGTCACCCATTCACAGCCTCTTCCAACTTCATCCAGATCACAAACTCTGTGTAGGGTATCTCCTGCTTCTGCCATCCATGACCTTCCTCTCTTGATTCGCTTTCCTTTTGTGCTGTCTATAGATTGGTGTAAGAAGTGATGATCATTTTTGGCAACCTTGAAGTATTCTTTATGTCTTGATTTGATGCTAGGTAGGTCTAGGAGAAACCTCATGGTCATGACAGGTGTATCTCTTGTGCATCCTAGGACAGCTATCATGGCCTCATTTTGAACTCTCTCCAATCTATCCACCTGTGTTTGCGACAATATCAATAAACCCAAACCATAGTCCAACACAGATGATGTAACGGAACTCGATTGTTCGTCAGGTATCCGAACAAGTGTGACGGAAAACAAGTTGCGAAGTTAGTAGCTTCACAATAGAGTGTGACGGAAAACTCGTTATGATGATCGTCAGTAATTAAACAATACTCCGTTATCAGTAATTAGTAATCATTACAATGGCTTCTATCGGATCAGAACAATGATGTTCTATCAGAACAATGATGATCCGTTCTCTGGTGCAATGACCAAAATGCTGCCTCCCAGCCAAGCACTCAATGATCCTCCCCCCACTGGGATCAGCTACCGAATGCCGAAGACCTCCCATATTCTGCAAATATATCATATTATACCTTAGAATGTAGCCCCTCCCATTTTTATGAGACCAAACAACCCATTTGTCTGCTTGAAGTATATCAGCTAAAATCATCGATACAAAAATTCCAACTCCTGTCAACTACTCTGGGGCCGCCCCTCTACCCTATAGGGGCTTCTCTGGGTCTGCACCATTTAGTTTAATCAAACTAGAATTCGTTGTAGTGATTCCTAACGTTTACTTCAAAAGACTGGTCATCTGAAATCTCTTTTCTCAATATTTAGTGCTGTCATTTTCTCGCGAAATCACATTCCCCGTCCTTTCATGTCGACTTCAAAGAAAGAAGCGTTAGCCCCTTGAAAAGTCATTTTCAATGGTTGCCGTTTCTAGATTTTACTAATCTACTTTTCAAAAAGGACCTTTCCCACCTTCAGAAATTTATCAACTCAGAGTCTCACCTATTAAAGATTATACCGTCAACCTCATAACAGTCCAGGAATGTATCGGTCTCCATAGGATAATAGCAGATTCACTATTGCCAAAGCTAAATTGCTCGTTCGGCACTTGGGTGTGAACTATGAAATAGTCCTCTTCTCACCTATGCACGTATCCCTCGCCTTAACTGGTCGGCAATCCTTTTGATGCAAAGCGTCAAATAGCCCTGTTTACATTTCTGTGGTTGAATCTCGTTCACTTTAGTTTCGAACTCTCTGATTGTATCGAACCGTTTTAGCTTTTCATTCTGGAATATCATACAAAGATAAAAAACCGACAAGACTGTAATAAGATAACACTACAGTTCAAAGGATTACGCTGAAGCCTATAATTAAACGTTTGTTACAACTCTGGACATCTGGCCCTCTGAGTAGGGCCGTGAGATACGGGTTTTGTTTTGAGATGCGGGTTTTGGTTTGATCTCTCCCATTTCTGTATCATGCCTGGTTTCTAGGGAACAGTATGGACCATGCTGTTATATTCCTCTCTCAGGTATTACTATCACAGTAATACCTCTGCCTGCATCATTTGAAAAAGGGTTCGCTACGGCATAGATTTATGAATGCATGCTTAGCTTTGGAAGGAGACATTCCATTACGCTAGTATTTCGGGATTACCACGTCCTTTGTTTGTTAAATGGGGGATTAAAGGCTCTTAGCTGAGGCACGACCTTTTCAACTTAAGACATAAGTCTATTTTGCTTATATCAGGCAATGTTAGCTTTTATATAAATATGACCTAATGGTCTGGGTGTTTGGAAAGCCGTGCGTGCTATTGCTATGAATTATCTATATTGCTAGGTGGAGTTGATGTTTATTTGTGGCCAAGATGCCTTTTTATCTAATTGTGACCTATGGTCTGGGCGAATTGCGAACCGTGCGAGCTATTATTGCAAAAGAATTTTATGTTGCTAGTTGTATTAAACTGTTTATTTCAGGTGGTATGGCTTTTTTATTTAAGAGTGACACTAATGCCCTGAGGAGTTTGAAATACCGTGCGTGCGATTATGCCAAAAATTGTTCATATTGCCAGTCGTATCATGTGGTGACCGTTCCTTGTTCCTCGGTTGTTATTTGTTGAAAGCTGTGGATAGAGACCTGTAGAAAGACTGATGACAAACAATGACTTATTTTATTTTGACTTGCTTAGATTTTTAAATTAATGCTTTAGTCCTGGTTATAAATTGTTTAATTAGTTTTAGCCTATCATCATGGCCCAGAACATTTTCTAATTTATATGGTATTTTATTGTTTAGGTAGTAATCTTTTAGGTCTTGCCTATGATGGTTGTATTTATGACAATGGAGTAGGAAATGATCTATTGTATTTTCCTCTTCACAGTCTTCACGTATTGGTTCAAGTATATAATGTAATGATTTTCCCAGTCTAAGTCGTAGTAGTTTCCTATTCGCAGGGATTTTCAGCTCTTCCTTTTTTTGAGTGGGCCTAGTGGGTCCTTTTAGCATTGCATGTGCATGTCTTCCTTTTGCACTGTTGTCCCATTTTTCTGTCCATTCCTTAAGTATTGTGTCCTTTATTATGCTTCTGGTTTCCGATCTGGCAAGTCCTACCTGGATATCTGTTCCTTGTGTTCGTCCTTTCTTGGCTAACTTGTCCGCTGCTTCATTTCCTGGTATTCCTACATGGGCTGGAATCCACATTAAATTAACCCTCGTGCCAACGTGAACTAGGTTTGTTGTTATGCGTAGTATATCTTCTACTATATCTGGCCTTTGGCTGTCATGTTTATTTTGAATAGCCTGGACTGATGATAATGAGTCAGTCAGTAGTGTTACCACGTCCTGTCAGGAGTACAGCACATATCTCTAGACCAACTATTTAATTATTCTTCTGTCAGATTTGTTGAGCAAATAGCAGTAATTATACACCTAACATTCACGTCACATTGAAGTCTGTCAGAAAAGGACAGTGTTTCAATATCTGCTGGCTTGAATTTCTTGTCATCCATTGGCATCATCATTTGATTAAAGAAAAATTGTGATTTTTTGAAGTTATAAGCTGTCAGCCTATTTCCCATCTTTCCGTAGTCGCCTCATACGATATGAATGGAAAGAAAAGAGTAAAACTATTCTTTGTCACTCCAATTAAGAATACAAGTCTCCGACAGCCAAGCAGACAAAAATAAGGAGTAATACAAGTTTGTAATGTTTATCATGTTCCTATTTTATCTACACAGAAAACATTTTTGAGCATATAGAATAAATGCCAGGACTTAAGATCAGTGGGAAAATAAACAATCTGCCATTTGACAAATTGCTGTTAGAAGAAAGTTAACGATTTTGTTAATTACGAATATACAAAGACTAATATATCAAGGCGATAAATCAAGCAAAAAAATATATATTAGATATAAGCATCCAATATAAAAAACACCACAATCAGCTAATCAGCACAAAAAAAGAGGAGTTAAACATAGAAATACATAGAGATATACTACAAGTAGACCATTACCAATTTATACCTATGCGTCGTGTACTTTACAGAATATTGTCAGCGCTGTCACTATATACGTCTCTCGGTTCTGTGCAAGCTGCCCAGCTTCTTCTATTGTCATTGTTCTGAAGATCGTCAATGTCCATCGCAGTCTTGATCTGCTCTTGTTTGCTTTTCTGGAACTTTTCCTTCCATGATTAATTTTTCTAAACCATTGTGTCTTTAAGTATTAGTTTATTGATTATTCTCGTTGTACACCGGACATGTCCATAGGTGCTTAGATCTCCACTTCAGTAAATCTC
>CM067321.1:11264737-11333124 GCA_034231615.1 Meghimatium bilineatum
AGCTAAAATTAATAAAGCCATATTTTACAGATAGAATGATCAGATGTCACTAGCAGCTAGATTAAATTGTCTCCGGTTTCTATGGCTACATTGTATATGTTCAGATTTTTGACGATTGTATTGACCAATGAAACATCTCTCCAGCTTGTGTGGAAAATCATACTCTGACGGCGGTTCTAAACTTTCATTTTCATAGACCACAAGTCAATAGTAATTTTTTTTTCAACATAGTACATTGCATGTCATCTACTCGTCAGTATGAGAAATCATGTGTCATAGTACATATTCATGATGCGTACACGCTTGTCATTGTATTTGTTCAACATGAAAACCCGTGTCATTGTACATGTTCAGTATGGGAAGTCGATTGTAATCGTACTCATTCATTATGGGAATTCGAGTGTCATCGTACTTTTTTGGTATATGGCATTGTATGTGATCGTATACGTTCAGTTTAGACTTCACGTCATCGTTCTTGTTACTTACGAAGTGGATCTCGTATATCATCGTAACTGTTCAGTATGTGACCTCATATGTTGTCAATATTATTCATTCAATGGAGCGATCAATGTTCTATCTCTCTTTCCTTCATCTTTTACCCTGTACGTGTGTCGAGGGAGATACACTGTTATCTTCTTCTTTCTTTTATGGCTGCTTCAGATAATGTGATTTGGTGTTCGTGTAATTTCTCTTTGATGTTGTCGATCCATTGTAGTATAGGTTTACCCCTGGATCTGCTTTCTGATTCTCCTCTCATCATACACGATTTGTAAACTAATGAATCACACGGCATTCTTTCCAGATGACCAAAACTTTGCATTGTGTTGGGATTTTGTATGTATTGTAGAATTGATCAATATTACCAGGTGTTGAATTTCTGTCTTAAGTTGGAGTCTAAATATGTCCATCTGCGACTACTGATTTAATTTAGGGTTATCATATTACACGAATTCTTAACTTTAAAAAAAGAAGAAGAAGAAAAGAGGCCCGCAACTGACATTTGAAAAGATAAAGTTCACAAATAGGAGATGCATTTTATATGTACAAATATAACTGAAAAAATAGTGGCAACATGAAGGTAAAACCGAACAATATAACTGTACAAGAGTGAAAATATCAAGATAAACTAAAAAGAGGCAACAATCCTACACAACAATGTGTAATAAAACGTTGCATAATGTTAGAAGATTAATTATTAGGGAAAGTTTCCACAAAGGAGTGATTGAAGTTTCCCCTTTTCGGATCTCCTCAGATACTTCGTTGGATATCTTTAGACATTCTGTTGGATATCCTCAGTCATTTTGAACACAAATATATACCAGGAAGGAGAACATTAGGTCACCAATACGTTTATGGAGACAGGATATAAGCGTTCTTATGAACATTAGCCTGGAAGAAGCAGATCATTTTGTACACAACCGAGATGATTAAAAAGTTTCAGTTGTCGTGGTTACTTTAGAAGTCAAGATGCGTATAGAGTGTCAGTTGTCGGAGCTACTTTAGAAGCAGAGCATTTTTTACAGAGCAGAGATGCTTATAGATTGGCATTTGTCGGGGCTACAAAAGAAAGACATGACATTTAAAATAAAGAAGAAACGCTCTTTTATCACTTTATATTTGTGATAGAAACCGGGAATAATACGAATAGAATCGAATAGAGCTACCAAACCGCGCTGATCCCTGTCGAATCTGTATATATATATATATATATATATATATATATATATATATATATATATATATATATATATATATATATATATATATATATATATATATATATATATAAAGTGACATATTCTTTTCAGAAGTGTCTTTACAGTAGATACTCTAAAGTAATATATTTTAGATACTCTGAAGATACTCTAGTGTACTCAGTAGTAACGCATCTCTTTCCCGGTCAAGCAGGCATGCATTGACAAGAGACATGTACATACATTCTTCGATGTCGCTGGTTCATTCTAATGTATTTTGTGGTCAAAATGAATTATCTCTGGCGAGTCGCACAGTTCACGGAAGTTGTATGGCAACTCTCACTTCATCGTCTCAATGGATGATCTGTAGCGGGTCACATAGTTCAGGGAAGCTATATTCATGTTGAGATTTGACTACTGATGGAATAACAGTGAACCATAGCAATATTGAAGGTATAAGAACAAAATGCCCCACTCCTTGTTTTATAGGTGTCGTTCTTGTGGTATAGGATTCGCCCTTGTGATACAGGAGTGGCCCTTGCGTTATAGGAAGTACCTTTTTTTAGTATGAACCGCACTTTATTTAAAGAAGCCGAAAGGGAAGCAAAAAGTATTCCATTTCATAATTAATGCAAATACGATGATTAAGTCAAAATCGTCAAGAAAAGAAAATAGCAGATATCACAGCTAAGCTGTAAACTATGAAATTATGTATTCCTCTATATGGACAACATCCTACTAATGTGCTGAAGCTTCAGAAGGAAACTAGATCAATGAATATAAACAGTTCTGAGCCTCCGTGTAACGTTATATCTCTTGGATCGATGGATAAGATTGACTTATGGTTTGTGGACAAACAATCTAACACATAGACGTAATACATTATATTTTGTATATCTAATCTGCATGTCTCTCGGTCTGACCAGTTGTTTACCATGCAAGCAATCAATGCATGTCTGTCGGTCTTACCAGTTGTTTACCATGCAAGCAACCACTGCATGTCTGTCGGTCTTACCAGTTGTTTACCATGCAAGCAACCACTGCATGTCTGTCGGTCTGACCAGTTGTTTACCATGCAAGCAACCACTGCATGTCTGTCGGTCTGACCAGTTGTTTACCATGCAAGCAACCACTGCATGTCTGTTTAATTTATTAGTGGTCTACAACGCAATCGACCATACAACATTATACGTCTAGTAAACGAACAACAATCGTGCAATCGACCATAGAACATTATACTTCTAGTAAACGTTACATAAGACTCAAGGCTTTCTCGGCAAGTCAGCTACGCCGGCATATAAATAGAAACTACGTTTAGAAATATTAATCATAGAGAAAAATCGTTTCCGGAAAGAATAAAATACAGATCAAAAGGACTATGTGCAATATTTTTCGAAGACCTTCTGAACATGTCCCTGGAATAATCTCAACAACATGTACTCAACCGAGAGACTTACATAGTGGCAGTGATGACAACGTTCTATAAAAGACACGTCATATAGAGAGACGATACATGTATCGATGTTTCCCGTCATGTGAACAATACCTCCAACATTCATTTTTACTGTTACATGTTTCATGTTGTATTGTATGTCATGCAGTGCCCACTCATGGAATAAAATAATGTATTGTCTTTATGTCTTATTGTTATCTTCGTTCAATTAATCCACATAAATGGCGGAGAGATACAGAACAACGGACATGCCACGTTTCATTTTGTAACAGACAACTTGGTGACGGGGATCCAACAATTTTATCTCATTTTATCGCGTATATCATCACTATCTCGTACACCATTTCTTCAATATTCTATGTTTGTCGTCTCATACTTTGTTAGATGCTTCCAGCTCTGCTCTGTTCCTTCCCTATCATATGTTTCTTACCACGCATTAATCTCTTCCTCCTATCATCATTATAGGTGTTTTTTATTTAGTAAATTTTTTATTTTGTTTGTTGTTTTCCATCGGGCTATTAGTAGAGACATCGTCTATTGCTGTCTCATAGCTATTTTGTTCTTTTGACTAACACTTGTAATTATTTATGATCATTTTTATATTTGATTTATTTTACCCAGTTCCCCCTCCCTCTCCTCCCTCCATTTCCAGTTTTGGGATGTTTCCGGTCATTATAAAGAAACATAACCTCTGTCATTATAAAGAAACATAACCTCTGTCATTATAAAGAAACATAACCTTTGTCATTATAAAGAAACATAACATTTGTCATTATAAATAAACATAACCTCTGTCATTATAAAGAAACATAACCTTTGTCATTATAAAGAAACATAACCTTTGTCATTATAAAGAAACATAACCTTTGTCATTATAAAGAAACATAACCTCTGTCATTATAAAGAAACATAACCTTTGTCATTATAAAGAAACATAACCTCTGTCATTATAAATAAACATAACCTTAGTTATTATAAATAAACATCATTTTAGACATTATAAAAAGAAACAACTACTTCTGCCCTCGCTTTCAAACGCATGCAGATTGGCAGGATATAATTCTCTTAACGGAATTCACTGATCATGGAGCCTTTCGGTCTGATACATCCACTTTCAGCTCGGCTTTTTGTGCACTTTTACCTCATATGCGATGTAACAACAAACTCGTCCCCATAACCTCATTAATCGACATCTCTACATGTATGGAAGATAAACCGTACTGCTTTTATTTCTTTATTCCCTTTTTCTTTGGAGCTCCGGTAACACAATGGCGACAGACATAATAATATGGCAAAACTAGTAACGGGATGCATGGTTACTGGTAAGAAGGAAAGGCCGGAGGAAACGAAGATAAGATGACATTTCAGAGAGTATAAACACGCCCTTCACTGCTGCAAGTCAATCCACCCGAACCGTAGGATGTTGCTAGTGTATATATGGAAGACTACATCATGAAAGAACTTGTCACGTGAATATATATATATATATATATATATATACAAACAACCGTTAAGAAAATCTTACAAATTAACGTAATGAAGACGCTTACCCACAGTTTGAGAAGCACCGTGTTAAGAAAATCTTACAAATTTACATAATAACAGAACGATAATATATTATTTATTTCACAAGGAGTAAGCTTACCTACTGTCACTTTTCAAAGCTGGACACGTCATCAATTCTATAATGTATGCAAAGTCCATTATATCAATAGACAATGAGTTCTAGAAACTTCCGCGGACATCTTGTATTTGTATTATTGTACACACCCAGTATAATGTTAACTGAATTGTATAAAGTCCTGTTCCAAATCTATTTTGTACACGTCATCAGTTTTGTTATAAATAAGAAAAACATGGATATCAAAGCCAGTATATAGTTTGAGAATATTACTCAGGCAATTTTCTTTAGAAACCCAGTGTAGTTAACAATAGGAAAAGGTTCAATTATAATGAATTATTGTCTCAAGTTGTTGCTGACAATGTAAGATATTGTCTGTCTTCTGTTATCGACACTGTTCATGTTATTCATATGTCTGGAAAAATCTCTAGGCAGCCACTTCAAATATCGCTAGTCATCTCAAACATGGTGATCGCTTCACAGGACCGTAGATAAGAGAAGGGTTTCAGGGGTTCAAACTCGCATAGCACAACGTAACATTATTTTTAGTACTCGGAAATTGGCCAAAAACGGGTCAAAGGCTAATATTTACCCCCCCCCCATTTTTGTGTGTGCAATATTCTACTAGTCCATCATCACATTTCCGAAAAACAGGAAATATGTGATACGAGAATATGTGATACGAGAATATGTGATACGAGAATATGTGATACGAGAATATGTGATACGAGAATATGTGATACGAGAATATGTGATACGAGAATATGTGATACGAGAATATGTGATACGAGAATATGTGATACGAGAATATGTGATACGAGAAACGTAGATCTTACACGCGATATGAAAATATAACACGCAAAGTGTAGATCTGACAAGCGACAGGTAGATTTGACACGCGACAGGTAGATTTGTTTGTTTGTTGAGTAGTGGATTCGACTAGGCCATCTCGGGATGCCTAGTCACGTCACTTTCAACCTAGTCCTAAGAAGGACTTTTTGGTTATATCGCGACGCTGGGTGCTGACAGGGAACTGACGAAAAGTTCTTGAGCCTTGTAAAAGGCTGTCGAAAGTTTTGCTGAAGCTTGTCTACAATCTCGGGACGTACTGCGGATAAGAAGAGTCTTTTCTCTCTTGGAAGAGTCCAAGTCCACAGCAGGTTCCCTCTTCAGCTGGAGATCGTCCGATCCTTGCTACCTTGGCCAGATTTCTCTGTTGCCCAGGGTGCTCCGCGGGGAGGCGTAGCAAGGTCTGGACCAGTAAGAGTCCTGGTCCTGGCGAGCGAAGCGAGCACAGGTGTTCGCTTCTTCGTCTCTGCACTCCTCTGACAGGTAGATTTGACACGCGAGGGTTAGATCTGATATACAAGAGGTAGATCTGACACGCGACAAACATATCTAACACGCGAGGGATAGTATGACACACGAAGTGTAGTTCTGACACGCGAGGGACATATCTGACACGCCACAGATAGATCTGACACGCGACGGACATATCTGACACGCGACAGGTAGATATGACACCCCACAGATAGATCTAACCGGCTGCGCACGCTTGACCTATTTGACATTATATATATATATATTAATTTGGTAGTCTGCATCGACAAAAAGTATCTATGGTCCTGTCGTTAAGTGGTAGGTCCAGGTGATATACTTCAAGTCATGCCAGAAAAATGATTATTCAGTTCTCTGTCCAGTCGATACAATTACACTCCTGTTAGACTGGATGGTGGTTCAGTACGTCTAGTCAGAACACATATAATCATGTCAGGTATAGCATTCAGTATAACTAGTCAGTACACATATAATCATGTCAGGTATAGTATTCAGTGTGTCTAGTCAATACACTTGTAATCATGTCAGACTTGTAATCAGGATTACTTCAAAATGGTTTGCACACACCTCTAAACTACCACCAGACAACACTGCCCAAAAAGCATTGCTATTCAGACACAACGGATACAAATCCAGCAGCAGTCCTTGCAAAAGATGGATTACATTAAAAAAGGAAACACAGAGGCGTTGTTATATTTCATGCGTCTTAGTGCCTCCCTTACTTCTGCTGTGATTATTGATTGACCCTTACCGCTATCTTGTATGTTTATTTCTGGTCTATTGTCATCATAAAGTTCTTTGATGTATTCTGACCGCCTCTGTACTATGTGATCTATTCCCATTAATACCTGCCCTGTCTTAGAGTTTAGACACTCTGTAACTGTTTGCGTTCTCTTTCATGTTATCATCTCAATTTTCTTATATAGTAATGTTGTATCTTGGTTGTAATGCAATTCTATTTCTGTGCATTTCTTGTGCAGCAAGCTTTCTTTTACTATTTTGCATTTCTCTCGTATCGCCTTATGTATTTTCTGATATTCCACTAACTTGTGTTTATTTTTCCTTCTGGTGCTCATCAATTCTAATATTTCTTCAGTCATCCAATTTTGTTGTGATGTATGTTTTACTTTTGGTATTATTTCTTTAGATGTTTAGTTTATCAAATGTTTTAGCATGTTCAATTGATCTTCAATGCTCTGAACATTTGCAATAGCATTGTATCTATTTTGTACAATTATGTTGTATCTTTTTTTAATGTCAGCATCTGATTCCAATAATGCTAAATCTAATATCATATTCCTTGGTGCTATCTTGATCTTCTTTAATATTATACAAAATTTCGCTACCAGTAGTATATGATCAGTGGTGCAGTCAGCACCTGGCCTTGTTTTCATAGATCTAATGCTGTTTCTATGTCTTAGAGAATAAAATGTAATCAATTTGGTTCGGAGTATTATCTTCTGGGCTAATCCATGTACACAACCTTCTTGGATGTTGTTTGAACCATGTATTCCCTATTATTAAGTTATGTGTCTGTGCTCACTCTATCAATAAATCACCTCTTTCGTTCTTAGTTCCTAAACCAAATCTTCCTGTCACATCTTTTATTTCTGTTTCACCTACTTTTGCGTTAAAGTCCCACAGTACTATAGTTACTTCCTGATTTTTACACTGTTTCATTGCGATTTCTAGATCTTCATAGAAAATTTCGATGTCCTCTTCTGAACTGCTTGATGTAGGTGCATATACCTGCACATTGTTGATATCCAACGGTTTTCCTGTTAGTTTAACTAATATTAACCGATCTGATATTGCAATAAAACCATTCACCGTTTTTCCTATTTCTGTGTCTAATATATATATATATATATATATATATATATATATATAGAGAGAGAGAGAGAGAGAGAGAGAGAGATTTACACAATACTCCAACAATTGATTATAATATGTATATATTGATATGCAAGAGACACTCAACAACGGACTATAGATATCCAACAATTGGCTAAAGTCTTTGAATATTTATCTATGAGATAGATGCAACAATTGACTAACGCATTTATATATGTATACACGAGGTATAAAAAATCAATTAACTATATTATGTGTATTAGCCAAATGTCTTATTCAAAATGTTGTTCTTCAAGGGCTGCAATCCTTCAACCAAGCATAGGCCATTAGTGTGCAGTGCTGCACAGACAATTAAACCTTCGTACTGTAATGATCATACAAAGCGCATAAAAGGAGACATTGTTGAATATGTGTAACATTTCTGAATCGTTGTCTGTCTCTAACTAAGGACACATACTCATAATGTCTTGTTAATATACACATTAGATATTGCTGCCTATATCGCTATTTTTCTTTGGGGAGATGATTTGACTGAATTCAGAATACCTGTTGACTCAATTTGCTAGATACATTGCTGTATGCTGAGCAGATCAGGTTCAAAGCTTGTCTTCATGCGTCTGAATGTGTTTTTCAAGTAAATGCTAACATATTTCTGTCGAACTTAGCGAAAACAGTTTGGTGTGGGGAGGGGTGGGGGGTTTTAACAATTTCCTAATTGTCGAAAAGGGGGATGGGGATTGTGACATAAGCTGACGTCAACAATGCAGTTTTTTATATACGAAATTCATTTTGTGAATTTAAGAAATCATTTCACAAATATCATGTAGTGTTTTTCTGCCAAACCATTTTTTAACGGAAGGAGTTCATTTTTGGACAGACATGTAGGATGGGGAGGAGGGGGTATTTTAATTATTCACATGCTATGTACATGTTCTGTACATGTTCTGTACATGTTCTGTACATGCTCTGTACATGTTCTGTACATGCTCTGTACATGTTCTGTACATGCTCTGTACATGTTCTGTACATGTTCTGAACATGTTCTGTACATGTTCTGTACATGCTCTGTACATGCTCTGTACATGCTCTGTACATCTTATGTACATGTTACGTATATGTTCTGTTCATGTTCTGTACATATTCTGTACATACTCTGTAGATGTTCTGTACATGTTATGTATATGTTCTGTACATGCTAGTATATATTACGTATATGCTCTGTACATGTTTCGTATAAATTATGTATATGTTCTGTATATGTTCTGTATATGTTCTGTATATGTTCTGTACATGTTCTATACACGTTCTGTATATGTTCTGTACATGTTACGTATATGTTTTGTACATGTTCTGTACATGTTACGGATATGTTCTGTACATGTTACGTATATGTTTTGTACATGTTCTGTACATGTTACGGATATGTTCTGTACATGTTATGTACATGTTCTGTACATGTTACGTATAAGGTTTGTATATGTTCTGTACATGTTACGTATATTTTCTGTACATGATTTGTGCATACTCTGTACATGCTCTGTACACGCAATGTATATGCTATGTACATGCTTTGTACATACTCTTACATACTCTGTACATTTTATGTACATGGTCTGTACGTACTCTGTACATGCTCTGTACATGCTCTGTATATGCTATGTATATTCTATGTACATGCTCTGTACCTGCTCTGTACATACTCTTACATACTCTATACATTTTATGTACATGGTCTGTACGTACTCTGTACATGCTATGTAATGCTCTGTACACGCACTGTATATGCTATGTACATGCTCTGTACATAATCTTACATACTCTGTACATTTTATGTACATGGTCTGTACGTACTCTGTACATGCTCTGTATATTCTATGTACATGTTTTGTACCTGCTCTGTACATACTCTTACATACTCTATACATTTTATGTACATGGTGTGTACATACTCTGTACATGCTATGTACATGTTCTGTACATACTCTGTACAATTATTGTACAGGGGGTGGGAATGATGCATGGTCTGTACGTACTTTGTATATGCGCTGTACATATTCTGTACTGTGGGTGGGAATAATAAAAAGCAATGACAAAAACTGTTGACGTAGTTTATGGTCATCCTTTATCATTCTAATAATAATATGCATTGACTCAGTAATACAATAGCTGGTCACTACAACACTAAAACATGAGAACTGCTAAGATAAGGTAATTAACATTTTGAAGTGATTCAGTAAAGTAATTACTCTCTGGCTATAACATTTTATTCTGAGCAATTTTACAAAACACGTGATATGTTTATCAAAGGTAAATCTTATATATATAAAATCAAGAGCTGCTGTTCTGTTGCTTGGGATAAAATTTTAAATTTCAGAATTTAATGAATTTATCTGAGAATCGATACACTACGCGGTTCACAGTCAAACACAGACTTAACTGTAATCAAACATTATGTTTGTGCCAATGTTATACTTCATATGTTTCATAACAAAACCCGCAACAGACGGTAAGTAGAGCTTGGTTTAATATATTTGATGAAATTGTTATTCACACTGGAATAGGCTGCACATACCAGATCGAGTACCAGATTGTATAATGATCATGTTCCTCCTTCGCAAGCGAGAATGAGCTTGGAATGAACAACAATAAATGCGAAAAAAGGGGGATAAAGGTATTTGCTAATTGTCTATTTTGCTTTATGAGTTCGTAGATGTCCGATGAGTTCGATTCGTGCCCGGAAAATTTTATTGCAGTGCATGCAGGAGAGCTGATAGTTCGAGGTAGAAGAATTTTCGGATTTGTCCTTACACTTCTTGCGCTTGTAGATTACCGCAGTGCTCTGTCTTTGTCAAATTTAGTGATGCCTGCAGTGATCTGGGTGTGCCAAGCTGAGCGATCAAGTGCTGTAGTCTACCAAAATTGAGGATGAATTCTGCAGTGCTTGAGAGAGTTTTGTAGGTGACCCTTGAAGCACTTTTCCTGCTCTCCGCTTGAACGTTTACCTTCGCACATCACCCCATAGAATAATATCTTTTGAAGGCGCTTGTCTGGCATATGAACGATGTGGTCAGTCCTGCGGAGTTAGGACCTAGTCATCATGCATGGATGCTTTCCATTCGCGACTTCTGAAGGATATCCGTGTCTGGTATTTGATCCTGCCAACGTACCCCCATGTGGTTTCGTAGAAAAGAGAATAACTTACATACTGCTAGGAGGAGAAATTTCTGCAATAGACACGGATAAATAAATAGTTATTCTAATAAATTTGTGACTGAATAGTTCCTATGTTATAAGGATAAGTGTATTTATATTAGCTGTTAAACAAATACATTCTTAAATACTTGTGTAAATTTTATTAATGTAGAATACTATCAGATAATTATTACAATATATTCACCGCATGATGAATGTCTTACTGTATGATCTATCAGGCCGATAATTATGCCAACCTAGACTCTAAATTATTGACAAACAATAAAGTGAAGCTTTTCTAAAAGTTTAAACCACATATTGTTTTGACTGTTCTTTTACATTTCCCATTGTGGTGTAACATTAATTTACATTTCCCACCGTGGTGTAACATTAAGTTGCAATTCCCATTGTGTTGTAAAATTAATTTAAATTTCCCATAGTGGTGTGGCATTAATTTACATTTCCCATTGTGGTGTAACATTAATTTACATTTCACATTGTGGTGTAACATTAATTTTCATTTTACATTGTGGTGTAACATTAATTTACATTTTACATTGTGGTGTAACATTAATTTACATTTTACATTGTGGTGTAATATTAATTTACATTTTACATTGTGGTGTAACATTAATTTACATTTTACATTGTGGTGTAACATTAATTTACATTTTACATTGTGGTGTAACATTAATTTACATTTTACATTGTGGTGTAACATTAATTTACATTTTACATTGTGGTGAAACATTAAGAGAACACAGTAGTGCACGTTACTTTGGGAAAACCAGTTGACCTTTATCCGTGACTTTTTCTTACGTGATAAAATAAATGTTATGAAATCATCCACAGCCAATTCTACTTCTTTATGGTGAGTTGCAGAAGGGCATCGGATTCAAGGCGGCCGAAAGAAGGGCTACTAGGACTCATAAACGACCTCACTAAAAGCCTTTGAACTAGACATAAATAAATGGGAAGAACTAGCACAACACAGAGATGCATGACACTCTACAGTAAACAAAACAGGCGTACCATCTTGTGAAAGGATGAGAAATGCAGAAGCTCAACAGCGGAGAGTAACAATAAAGTCATACGTAGACCAAAAACCATCTACATTGGTCATCCAATGTCCGACCAGTCCAAGGACATTTGCGACTAGGATAACGCTTATTAGCCATCTACGAACTCATAATCAATGACATGTCTCGAACTGAATTTTGAAAGTGGAAGTAACAAATGTCACTATCATCATGTGATGAACGAACTACAACAACAGCTGCGAATGTGTATGTCGTGACCAGGATCTGAAAAGTGACACAAAGTGGTTAGTGAAATCTAAAATATGTATGGGAGGTGACAATTCCCTTTGAAAGTACAGAATTAGGTAAGAATACTAGCCCTGCAAGTGAACAGCAACTACAAAGACTAATAGATCACGCCCATAAATCAGGTAAAAATATGGTCGACATATAAACATTCACCAAAAACAAAAACAAAAACAAAAAAAATAATCAGCAAAAGGTAATTTTTCAAATTTTTCAAACAATTAGAAGACAGAATAATGCGCTTGATGTGGGTGTATTTAAAAAAAATAAGGAAAACATCATGGAAGGAAGAGAAGACAGCAATGAGATTCTAACAACATGTCGTATGAAGAAAGAACTTTTAAAGGAAATAAAGATCAAGCAAATAAAATAGTTTGGACAAATTAAAAGACATGTCACCTTTTTGAATACCTTACTTGAGGGTAAAGTCGAAAGGAGGCATGCAAGAGGTAATCAGAGATACAAGTGGGAGTGTAAAAATTACAAGATGGATAAGTTGCAGTCTAGCAGTGTGCACCCCGAAGACTAAAGCCAGGGGATGTTAGAGGTCTGTTGCAGCCAACCATCGTTGCCAAGACTGCATTTAATGATGATGTTAGTCCTAGATTACTGGAAGACCAATTTGATGACAAGGAATACATTGTTAGCTGCCTCACTCATGCCAATTATCCATGGTCCAGAACTGGTATATAATATCTACTTCTGACAGGACAAGATGCGTGACATGAGATCAGAAGTTAATCACTGCAGCTCTGTCTTATTTTGTTCTATCCATGTGTACCGCTAGGTGTCATGGGGAGTCGAAGTCTTCTCTTCGCTAACTGTGATGCCGCTGCCATAATACAGCCTTGTTTTTCTTATATTTCTCTTATGTCATCTATTCATCTTCGTCTGGATCGTTCCTATGTTTCTTTCAGATAATATTTATTTAAAGAATATCCATGGAATGCGATCTGGTTCCATTCTGATTAGAGGTGACCTAACATTTGATCTGTTGTGTGTCTTATAATTTTTTTCACGATATTGTTTTCATCATATCTCTATCTATTTTTGTTACCTCCAGTTCTATTCTCAGGCACTTCTTTTCAAATATGTTGCAGAAAGGTAAAACAGACACACATCAGGAGAATATACCTATTTATAAAGCAATGCGCACCGCTGAGTGCTGTAGTCTTCTCAAAGAAATGTACACTGCTGAGTGATGTAGTCTTCTCAAAGAAATGTACACCCTTGAAAGTTGGCGTCTTCTCCGGGAGAAATAACGTTCTGGAGAAACTTCCCAATTACACAAAATGATACAAGAAACAAATTGCTCGTTTTCCTGGGGGTGCAGACCTGGGATGTAAACTTGGGCATGCATACGATGAATGTAAACATGGGGTGCAAACCTAAGGGTGAAAACCGGTGATTCAAACCTGTCAAAGCAAACCAATAATCAACCTACAATACATGTATGATTAATTATATACTGTAGAATAACGTCAACACATATATAATAAGTGAGAAATAAAAGTGTAGTTTTCCTGCTGAAGTCAGTGTGTGTCAAGCCGAAAAACGTAGATATTGTTGCTGTAAGCCATGATACACCACATCCCTCTCTCTCTGGACTGCAATATGCAGAGATGCAGGAGTTTGCGAATGATCGCAGAAGAAGATAGCGTTCTGTAAAATATTTTCTTTTTGTCTCTATATGTATTAATTGTAACCCTTGGTAACTTTGATAACAATAAATACTAATCTGGCATTGTCATGTTGAAAGGTTCTATATATTGTGTATAAATATATCTAATATTTTGGTCATATTGAGTGGACATATACATTGGGTATGAATATGTATGTTGTGTTGGTCTCACATTCTAAAAAGTGAACAGAAGTTGCACAGCGCTCTTCTCTAACAAACGTCCGTTTACACTAACTGTGAATGCCCGAGAATTGCGCAGGTGCCAAACGACAGAGTCATAAGTGTAAACAGTAATATCAAACGGACACATCTGTAGATTCTAGATAATTTAATTTTTAAATAATTTCACTTACAATGAACAATGTAAACACAGCAATGTAAAATCTTTTAGAAATATAGCTACTAACCATGGATTAAGATAGTTCTACAATAACATGGGTATGTATCGTTACAGGTATGCTAACAAGTGAGTCTAGTAACTTTCCTCTAGAAGATTGTTTCAGTCAAGAAATGGACATACTGATGTTGTTTTACGATAATGGAGATTTGTCTGATAATATTTACCAATACACGACAAGTCAACATTTGTTCCAGCATCTGTTGAGCTCACCTTACAACAAGACAACTTCACGAGTATTGTATACGTACGTATTTGATACTTTCTCAGAGACTAATCCTAACATTGACATAAACTCTTGGTACTTTCATACTTCACTTGAGACATTGACAAATAACTCTGTAAGAACAGATAAACACAGTTTCATATCTACTGCAGGCACACATGCAAAGGATGTCCTTGTACCAAAAATAAAATTTGTTCGTCGTTTCTTTTCTGAAATGTCTGGAGTTAGAGAATACGCGACTCACATCGCTGTTATCTTTCTGGATGGAACAAGTTTGTCATATGACGAAGGTAGAAAGATACCATCTATTGTACAACAACAAAATACAGACATCAAGATATTTGTTGTGGTACATGGTGATCAATATGATCAAGAAAGAAAGTATTTCAGTGACACAATTTTTCTAGAAAAGTACGACCACGTTACAACAAATTATATTCTAGTTATGGCTATTTGTAAACAATGTATGCAAGTATGGTTTCCCTTGGAACATACCGGCAGCTCTGATTATCTCTCTTGTTATCAGCTGTTAGATTCTAACTTACAAATAAGTTGGTATGAAGCCATGCGTACTTGTAATGTTCAATTCGGCGGACATCTGGCAGCAATAGAGACTCAATCAGAGATGTCTTTTCTACAGAAAACTTTGCTCTCATATTTAAAAGATTTTAAAAATAACAACTTGCACCGGTATAACACAACTGAGTGGATTGTGAAAGTTTATATTGGCCTCAATAGGGGCAAGAATGCTGCTCGACGGTTTGAATGGTCACTGAGGAGTCCATCCTCTAACAGGCCTTTAGTGACAAACAACTGGCTGGACGGTAAACCATCTGGTGGTTATGATACAGCTTGTGGAGTGTGGCAGTTCGACTGGTACGATCGCAAGAATGACTCCATTTTCTTGGGAAATCAACATTACTTTGTTGAAGGATGGTCCGATGTCAGATGTAGAGTTAAATTAAGTAGATTCAGTTTGTGTGAGATAACACTTTCTCGTGCAAGTGCTGATACACAAATGACAATAGATCCAGCTTCCAGAGAAAGTTTTAATAAAACCTTAGATAAAGGTGGTTATGTTGTTTTTAGTTCAAATATTGTATCTATCTCGGCAAATTCGGGTAGTACAAATTTTCTCAAATTTCTACAAGAAAAATACGATAAAATAATCCCTCTCTTTGACTGCATGGAGGAGTCAGGTAATCCCAGATATATTTCTTACAACTACGTCTGTGACAATATCAATCACTGCAACAACAAGCGAGATGAATCGCCGTGTTTTTTATCTCAGCGACCGAGTTCTACATGCATGTTTGGTCCACATTTAGAAAGTGATATGTCTGATTGTGATGACGTCAGGACATGCCGTGACAGTAGAAAAAAAAACTGTTACGATCAATGTTCAGGTATTTATTGTTGTGACGGGTCATGTCTACCCTTACAGTGGGTCAATGATGGAGAAATTGATTGTAATATTTGTGGGTACAGTCCAGGGAGAATTATTAACGACGAAAGCGAGATCCTCAACGAACATTTACAAAAAAAACATAACCTGTGCATTAATTTGTAAACAAACAAAATGTGTAATTTTCTCACAACTTAATGATGGACGTAATGATTGTAGTGGACCAGAGGGACCTTTAGATGAGACTATAGGAAAACTGGAGTCTGCTGAGACTTGTAGAAATATACTTGATCATATCATCTGGGCTCCCAGGTGTGTTTATGTTAAAGATATGTACGGAGCTGTTATCGGGTGTAGAGATATGTCTCATCTTAGAAACTGTACTGACTTCCTGTGTCCTGAAGGATATTTTAAATGTCCTGACACGTATTGCATCCCTCAACATTATGTCCTAGACGGAAAAGTCGACTGTCCTGCAGGAGAAGAAGAAAACAATGAAAATATTGACTGGTGTTCAGGTAATTTTGCCTGTTGGAATAGTACAATTTGTTTACATCCAGACCTAGTTTGTGACGGACATCCTGAATGTCCACATCAAGATGACGAAGTGGATTGTACAATACCATGTATACAAGGTTTTCACTGTGTATCTGGAACAATAACGGTATCAGATTACAACATATCGGTTCCATTACTCAATTTCAATTTCGGGGACTACAAATATCTAGATGTATTAGGAGTCGATCTTTCTGTTGTATCAGCTATTGATGAACGAAAGTTGATGTACTATATTTTTATTAATTGGTCTCATTGTAACCTAAAAATGTTGCCAAATATACAAGGCATGGATTATTCAGAACTTAAACCGTTAGACTTGGACTACAACTCAGTCGAACAATATAATGACAAATGTCAACCTATTCTGGGAAATTTGCGTCATTTCAATTTATCATATAATAATGAACTGGTTGTGATCTATTTCAATCTACCGTTCCTGGAAGTACTGGATCTCTCCCATACAGCTCAATCTTATATCGATTATGACTTTCTGATTGGGTTGCCAATGTTGAGACATTTAAACTTAAGTTTTACTCTTATTTCATCTGTCCACAAACAATCATTTTCTTCTCAATATAATCTACAGACACTAGATCTACGTGGTATTCCATTCGATAATTTCAATGAAGATTTGTTTAATGGACTTACAATCAGTCAACATGTGTACGCAGACACATTTGAAATTTGCTGTTCACAGATTAGAGGAGTTAACATCCCAGACTACACGTGCCACGCCCCTGAAGACGAAATTTCCTCCTGTTACGATCTTTTAAGGGACAATGTCCATCATGTTACTCTTCTAGTCATCGCTGTTCTTGCAGTTCTTGAAAATCTAACTCTGATTGTATATCGTGTACTTTGTGATAGGTCAGCTCTCAGGACAGCATATGGACAGTTTGTTACAAACTTGTGTATATCTGACTTGATTAAGGGAATCTATGTTTGTATTATTGTTGGAGCAGATTATAAATATCGTGAAGTTTATGCTCTGTACAACAAAAGCTGGAGAGAAAGTCTAATCTGTAAACTTGCAGGTTTTCTTGCTACACTTTCTAGTGAGACTTCAATATATTTTATTTTTCTGTCCACTTTTAACATATTCTTGAAAAAAGCAGATGACACACGTGCAGATAATTATTGCTGTAATTTTATCATGGACTTTATGTTTTCTGTTAGCACTGCTTCCGCTTGTTTTGAAATTTGATATATATTCTTCCAACTCAATATGTCTTGGTTTACCAATAAAACAAGTATTAAAGGATGGCTGGGAGTACTCATTTTGTCTGTTCATAGCTCACAATCTATGCATTGTTCTTGCTGTTGCTTATGGTCAAAAAGTAATCCTCAGATCAATGTCAAAGAATACAATTTCGAATATAACGACAATTTCGTCTTCAAACCGGCCACAAGATACACAACTAGCCAAACAATTATCTCTTGTAGCTATGCTTACCTGTCTCACCTGGTTTTATATAGGAATAATGGGATTATTGTCTCTTGGTGAACACGAGATCAGCAATGAAGTTTATGCCTGGACAACAGTAATCATTCTTCCCTTACACTCTGCAGCAAATCCAATTTTGTACACGATTCCTGCCATGCTTGCCAGATGGGAAAAATTTAAACATGGCCAGTAAATGTGACAACAAGTATATAGCTCACACAGTGGTCAACAAAACTTGCTATAGATACAATACATGTAATAGGAAATACACGGTGTGTGTACTCATTGCTATCTTTTTTCTGAAGGTTAGCTGTAACGCATTTCCCACATTGTAGATGAGCAACTCAGGGATGAAGGGATGCCACTAAGTGTCATAAAGGTGCCATTAATGGGTCATATGGGTGCCACTCTGGAAACATCAAGGCAGAAATCCAGCAATGTCTTTGGAAACATCAAGGCAGAAATCCAGTAATGCATAAGTTCTCAGTTACATGTTTAAGTGTGGCGAATCTTAATCCTGCACACCCCTTAATATTGTCAATCCAAACATTTCTGTGAGCTTGGTTTTTTTTTTTCTATTCAATTGTCCCTTGCATGATAATTTTGAAAGGCAATCAGGTTTTATCGCATGATCAAACCACACACGTTCGAGTCGGGTCAATACTGACAGATGGACTTGTGGAATTGAAAGAGTATTTATGTGATTTCTCACGTATATGTTGTATATGCTGTATGTTGTATACGCTGTATGTTGTATATGTTGTATGTTGTATATGTTTTATGTTGTAAATTGTGTATATGTTATATATTTTATATGTTGTATATGTTGTAGAGGGGTAGACCAAAAGAAACACTCAGAAGAACAATACTTAGAGAAAGTAAAACAACCAATATTCATACTACTCTAGAACTGCACAGAATAGCTTTGAACAGACAGAATTGGAGAGATCTGACCTCTGCCATATGCGCTAACTTCAGCGCAAAAGGAAAATGAATGAATGAATGAATATGTTGTGTATGGTATATTTTCATGTTGTATATGTTGTATATGTTGTATATTGCATATGTTGTATGCTATATATGTTGTATATGTTATATATATTGTATATTGCGTATGTTGTAAGTTGTATAAATTGTATATGTTGTATATTGTATATGTTGTATATTGCATATGTTATATATGTTGTATATTGTATATGTTGTATATTGTATATGTTGTATATGTTGAATATTGCAAATGATGTATTTTGCATATGTTGTATGTTGTATATATTGGTTTTATGTTCTGGATAATGGCAACGTATTACTCATCTGTAACATTTGTTTTCAGACGCATGTATTATTTTAACTATTTTCGATATAACTTTCCCTCTCTCACATCCGTACAAACGATTAGGTATTATTAAAGATATATATATATATTTATATCTTTAATATTACCTACTCAAACATATACAACATTTTATATATATATATATATATATATATATATATATGAATTACTCTAGAACTCACATTTGCATCCTGTTTTTATGACACGGGTAGTTTAATTTTCATTGTTTTATTTCAAGGTAATTCCATATAGTGATCTGACACTGATTGTGGTAAGTCTATGCAGACTTTTCAAGTTATATGAATCCATAAAGGAAGTTGAACTGTTTCTAATTGATATAGAAAAATGGACCTGACTTATTGCTAGGACACGGAATTATTAGCCAGGTTGGCGTATCTCATCGACAAGCATTATCCATTTTTTTTCCTAAGAGACTCCTACAATTTTTCCGCCACGTAGGAAGAATTATAAAAAAGGGAGAATAAAATTGTGTTCTTCGTATTTTTATGGATTACTTCCCTGAAGTTTTATACTAAGCTTATTTAAATAATTCAAAAATAAATTCCAACTCTGGATTAATATGATGTATATAATAATATAGGACCATTGGCGCAACTAAAACGGAGACACAACGCGTGTCCATTCTCTGGACTACACTCTGCTTAACATTTAGTAGGACTACTGTCCAGCTACAAGAGAGATGCAGTGAGAGTTTGAGAAAAAACGCTGAAGAAGTGTGCCGGATTTGGGCAAGCACATCTCATGAAGAAGAGAGACACCTTCACAAGCTGGGGCATTACATTAGATAGTGAAGACCCTTCACATGCTGGGGGCATCACAGTAGATAGTGAGGACCCTTTACCGACAGCGGGAGATTGACAGTGTGAAATGCCACGATATCGTTGCGTGGTCGTCCCATTGGCTCATATGATAATATTGTCACACTACTCGCCGAGGGTTAAAATAGCACTTACAGATGATGAAGACGCACAAATGTAAATACGGACTGGCGAGTCAATAAGCATTGTTCTTCGGATCCCGTCATGACAATAAGTGACCAGGTAGACAACGTATGAATGTGCAAACATGTATTTATTTAATTACATCACACACCATTATGTATAATGAACAAATAGTGCGCGGATGAGAACAGATGAGAGTATGTGAGATGTATGAAGCATTTTGATTTGTCGGAAGTTTTTGTTAAGTTGGAGGGAACTTGGCAATTCAGATTGGAGGAGATTATATTTGGGGATTTGGAGAATGGACATCTACTAGACAAGTCGCATAAGTGTTGACCAGGAGCCGAATATTGTAGCACGGGTGTAAATTCTTGCATAGCTATGAGTTTAGTTAGATTTTTAGTAGAATTTGTGATATTATTTTAGATAAAAATTGATATGTTCATAGCTTGAATAGGTATCAGTTGGGAGGCGCTGAAAATCTCCAAGTAAGTCAGGCTTCTCGCTGGATAGTAGAGAATCGGAACAGACGGTTTCAAAGAGTTTAACCGACATTGTTGGGAAACAAACATACCACAGGACGTCAAAGTATTATCCTACAAGTCACGGTATTTGAACTTAGAATTTGTGCATTCTCTACAGGCAGATAGTATCCAACGATTATCATTACGATTCCCACACCGCCGTTTTGAAGAATATACACTCATTGTGATATATGGACACTGGATTGTAACTTCTAGTTACTTACCATCGTCTCTGCATATACTGTACAAGAATAATCATCATACCTCAAACACCGTTTCTGCCACAGAAGAAATGTTTCAGGCGCAATTAGTTTTTTATTACGGAACAAAGATTATTGCACTTTACAAATAAATCATGTCAGAAATTATTACAGCCCACTGAGTGGAGCACGCAGATAAGATGTTAGAGCGCTGGTGCCAAACTGTGATGTTCAGGGCTCGAATCACGGCAATAACTGTGTTTTTTTCTGTCGGATAGTAAATTAAATGAAAACAAAAGTCACGCTGAACATGGCTCGCAGCTCGTAAGGGCATGCGGCCTAAATCAGACACATCCTAAATACAACTCCATAGCAGGAATCATTAACAGTTTTTTGACAGAAAATGTTGCTACTCTCGCTTGAAAAACGTCACACAGAACATGGCAAACCCAGAAGCCAAAGTATGTGTATTATGAAACCCTTAATGGAAAATATTGATACAATGCTTTCTATGAAGAAAACTGTACCACCTTCTTCACCTTACTGAAATATCATGACATTACTTGACACTAATTTTAATGAAGCAATTGTAAAATCTGGATACCAATTAAAAATTAATATATCCCAATGTGTGTGAAAATGCATTAACATTATTTCTCTGTAGTCCACCCAAATATAGTTAACCCACATATTTTTCACCCATTATATTGCACCCACATATATTTGTGGAAATTTATTTTATGCCACGACTTTTCTTAAAACAAAATAAATCAGTCTGCAATTTTTATTAATCTCTGTTTGGTACCATCATTTCAGCTCATCTCTGGATAATCGGATACCGGAGACAAGACATCAACAAATCTCTTAAGATTTAGTTTGTAATAAAACAAAACATGTTTTTAAATATTGCACTAATTAGATTTTCAGTACATTGTGTTGCACTTTAAAATGGGCAGTGGCTCAGTTTAACAGTGGACAGACAGACTATAAGGCTATTGTTTACGGGCTTGAAAAACTACAGATACACGTAAATAAGACTGTTTCAAGCATTAAGTCTGTATAAAATATGAAAGACAATTAGTGAATAATAGTAAAAATAAAGACACTATCCCAGATGTTTTATGCGGCAGTCATTTAACAACAGAAACATGCAAGGTAACAATGACGAACGTATTCATAAGTATTATCGCAGAGAATCCGATTAATAAATATGAGGAATGAGAAAAATAAATAAAACAACTATGATTGAAAACAAAACAACGAATTACTGCATTGTAAAAAAAATTGATATGCGCGGAGACTTGCATAAAATAATCTGAAGGCACATACGGAATATTACTGAAGGGATATGTTTAATGAAAGTAATGATGTTGCATAATTATTGGTAAGGTGTAAGTTATGTATAGTAAAGGTAGGTACCATGACAACGGTCTGCCATCGTAAATGAAGATAACTATTCATGTACTAATCCTCAGAAACTGTTAGGTGGGGTAGACAATTCACTTCCATGTTCTCTTTTCCTCCCCTAATTCAAGCGTCACGTACCAATTTATAGCTTTGTCGGCTGGAGGAGCGGTCGTAATAGGCGAGAAATTATGAACAGGACAATTTTGTGTTGCCCGGACGTGATTTCGAAATTGTCATGTTGTAGCTCGGTGAAAGTAAGCAATCTCACCATCAACTAGTGCGTTACTCCTTAAGTTATGACATGTAAATTAAGAAGTTGTTGAACTCTACAAGCAGTTTTCTTCTTGACTAGATATTCAATGCGACATACATGTAATACCCTGTTGATGAATATTATCTGTAACAATGAGCTATATGATTGGTTGGTTGGTTGGTTGCTGATCCAGCGGTCCATGGGCTCATGCACTTTGACCCAATGTCATTGTGTGGTATATTCATGTGTTTCTGAGCTGTTGTTTTGTTTCATTTAATGTGTTCCATTTATCTGGCCCTGGAGGGAGAAACAGTCTACTGACACCATCCAGCGCTGGGCATTCAAAAAGGTGGTGGTCAACAGTTTCATAGGGATGAGTACACAGCTGGCACCCTGGAGTGTGTTGTGGTTGTATTCTGTTCAGGTGAGTGTTAACCTGTGCATGTTGTGTGCGCAGTCGGAATATGATACTATGGTCGTTTCTTTCCAGGAAGAAGGATATTGTCTTTAGGATGTGGGCTGTTCATATATTTAAAGATCTTCCTCCCAGTGTTTCCCATGGCCCATCTATACATCTAATTTTCTTCTTTTTTTCACATATTTCAACATCATTTTAACTGTGTGCAAGGTTGTTTATGTACAAGGCTGTTCTTGTTGTGCTCCCATCTTTGCTAGTCTGTCTGCCTTATCATTACCAGGTGTGTTTGAGTGTCCAGGAATCCACTGCATAACAATGTTGACATCATAAGATGTGAGCAGCTGGTTGGCATGGTGATATATTTCAGCTAACTCGGGTTTACAATGTCCATCACATTCCAATGCTTGGAGAGCAGACATAGAGTCTGTAAAAATAACAATGTTTTGGATTTTTGATGGGAAGGCATCAAATATGGTCTTCAGGTGGTACAAGGCAACTTCTAGTGCTGTTATTTCACCTTCATAGTTAGAACATATCTCTCCACAGGCATCAAACAACTCATCAGATAGTTTGTCTGGATATTATATATACCATAACTTGCTTTGATGATGGCTTTGAAGGCAGACCCATCAGTATAGACATGGATCCATTGTTTCCGGTAGATGTCTAATGTTTTCTGTATTACTTTCATAAGGTCGAAAATTTACGTTGCATTATCTCTTAACTGTGTTTTGATTTCCGGCAATTTAAAACCTGCGTGTGGTGGTAAACATTGTTTTACTCTTTGCAGTTCTTGTCTCTTGTCTGGAAGGTGATAACTGTCTTTTATTTCATTGACATGGTTCAGGACTGACATTTGTTTTATTCTGTGGAGTGGTTTACAGTTTTCTACAAGTTGTTTATTCGGGTGGTCTTTGTTCATTGCTTTCCTTCTTTCATAAACCACCATTGCAGCCATATCTCTCCGCATCTCAAGGGGTTCTACATTTGTATGTATTTCACATGCAGCCGTCGGTGTAGATCTCATCGCTCCACTAATAAGACGTAGGGCATTGCTCTGCACTCTGTCTAGATATTCTACATTTGTCGTGGAACTTGTTGTGAGGAGTGCACTGTTATATTCTAAAGCAGAACGTATGTAACCAAGGTATAGTCCTCTAAGGGTATCCTTGTCTGATCCCCAAGTTGTGCCAGCGAGTCTTTTCAGTAGTTGTAACCGTTTAAGTGCTTTATTTTTGATATTTTCTACATGTTTCTTGAGGGTGAGCTGCCGATCAAGCGTGATTCCAAGATATGTGGGGTGTTCTTCTCTTGGCAATTTCTGTATATCCAACCACAGACTGATACTTTAGCTACTTTATGACTCTTGGTAAAGATGGTATAGACAGTTTTCTAACAGTTTATTTTTATCTACCATGTTTGACAGTATTCATACAGTCTTCTTAAATCTCCATTTAGTCTTTTGGCTGCACTTTCAACATTCTCATGGCTATGTCATATTGTTAAGTCATCAGAATAGAGGATATTTTCAGCTTTGATATGTTTGGCAATGTCATTAATGTAAATGAGAAAGAGGGTGCAGCTTAAAGTAGAACCCTGTGGTAAGCCTTCCTCTTAAAACTTCTTTAGTTGAGATTGCATCATTTATCTTTGTCTGGATTGTTCTGTCAATGAGGTTGTATTTTATCCAGTTATATAGTTTTCCACTAATTCCCATCTCAATCATCTTCATCAAAAGACCCTTTCTCCATACTCGATCATAAGCCTGTTGTAAGTCAAAGAAGATGGCTACAGTGTGTTTGTTTTCCTGGAATCCATCATGGATTTTCTGTGTCAACCTAAATAGTTGGGACTTCTGTACAGCTGCCTTTTCTGAAGCCAGCTTGTTCATAACAGAGGATGTTTGCGCTCTCGAGGAACCAGTAAATTCGTCCTTTCATCATTCTTGTTGCCAATTTCCCAAGACATGATGTTAGGGATATGGGGCAGTAGCTTTTAGGTTCATCTGGAGGTTTGTTACTTTTCAAGATGTACAACACTGCTCAGCAATATTAAAAAGTCAAAATTGTCGGTAATGAGACTCACCCCAAATTATCAACACAGTCAGATTTGTAATCATGAACAGGAAGCGAGTCTGGTCAATTATCTTGATAATTATTCCAAAATGTTTCACGGACTAACTCCAAAAAAAAAGTTCGTACTCTTGCCTTTGAAATGGCAACATTCAATCGTTTTAAATGTCCACACACATGGATTGAAAACTCAATGTCAGGTGGTACAGAATGGCATTACGACTTTCTAAAGCGACATCAAAAATTGTCAATAAGGCAGCAAGAAGCAACATCATTGGCACGAGAAAATGCATTTAACAGACACAATGTTGCAACATTTTAAAATTTACTTCGTCTCTTATACAACGCTGAATGTAAGTGGGTCTCAGATTTACAATCTGGATGGAACTGGTGTGAGAACAGTACCGAATATTCCTAGCGTCACTGTACCATGTGGTACCAAACAGGTTGTGAAAATCATATCAAGATAACGAGTTGAAGTTGTCAAAATGTGGTGCAGTGTTTCTGCATCTGGAGACAGCTTGCTGCCAGTGTTTGTGTTTCCAAAAAAATGTTTTATAAACACTTTTGTTTTAATGGAGCACACGAACGCTCTTTAGAACTTACCCAATCTTCAGGTTGGATGACAAGTGAAAATTTTGTGAATGTGGTTGAACATATAAAATGTGTTAGACCTTCAGAGACATATCCCATCAATGTGATTGTGGATAATCACGAACGTCATATTTCATTTCCTGCTCTGGAGTGGGCAAAGTAGAACAATATCCATGTCATCACTCTTCCACCACATACAAGCAACAAAATGCAACCATTGAATCGGACTGACTTTGGACCCATGAAAGTAGGATTTCACCAATTAGCAGATTCATGGACGATAAAGTTTGTTTAGAAAACCCGCTCCATCTATCAACGTGTACAGCTTGGAGGTACTGCTTTTGTTAGGGCCACTACCAAAAAAACAACAAAATTTCTTGACGTTCTATCCACATAAACAAAGGTGGATAGACTGCACACAACTGATGAAAATAAAGAAGGGGAAATAATACTATGTCCGTCTACACCAGTAATTAAATATTTACCTCCCCTCTATCGCTATCCGAGCTATGTCAGCCTAGATGTGTTTAGTCATCTATGTTCCTCTGTTATAATAAAGTATGTTATCATTTTGTGTGTTATAATTTATGTTATTATGCGTGTTATATTTGTGTTAGCATGTGTGTTATAATATGTGTTCTCATATATGTTATAATGTATGTTATCATGTGTTCTATCAAGCGTGTTATATGTATGTTAAATATTTGATAGTATATGTGTTATCGTGTGTGTTGTCATGTGTGGTATAATGTATGTTATAATATGTTGTACAATGCCTATTATAATGTGTAGTATAACGAATGTTATTAAGTGTGTTATAATGTGTGATTTATGTGTGTTATCATGCGTGTGATTATGTGTTATAATGTGTGGTAAAATGTGTATTATCATGTGTGTTACCATGTGTGGTATCATGTGTATTATAATGTGTGTTATCATTTGTGTTATCATGTGTGGTATTATGTGTGTTATAATTTGTATTATCATGTGTGTTATCATGTGTGTTATCATGTGTGATATCATGTGTGTTGTCATGTGTGTTATCATGGGCGTTATTAAAGTTGGAAAATACCAAAAACAATTTCGTGTTACCTTTTTAGGTAAATTCCCCCAAAAAATTATTGAGTACTGTCAAATAAATAATAAGCAAATAAGAGAAGACATCAGAAGACAATATGTAATGAAATAAATAAGAAAAGACATTAAAATACAATATGTAACCCTATATATATATATTGATATATGTCCCTTGAAAATGTTCATCAGAATGGTACAATCACCAAGTATTATTTCCCTTGTTATTGTTGATGTTTGCTTTCATGTGTGTCTCCCCGTGTGTATATATTACACGTGTTACTTTCTCTAATGTATATTCTGTGAAAGGAATTCCGCTATTTGAGATTTATTATTCCTTTCCTAACTTACAGCGTGAAACGGAGAGGGAAAGGGGGAGGGCAGTTATGACTTTGGTATCAAGAAGTCACAATAAAAAGAAGCCAAAAAAGGAATTTTGTGATTTTTTATTATCTATTTTTTTAATGGCTTTTTTTATTACTATACATTTATATATATATATATATATATATATATATAGCGCTATCCTATACGTTAAAAAGAAGAGGTGGATTTGAAGATTGAACTTAGCTATCTATGTACACAACCTGACAACCTAATGCTGATTTGTTTATTACAACCATTATTTTTGTGATTATAACTTATTGTATTTCTTTATTTTTTTTACATTATTTCCTTATTATTATTATAATGATATACATAGATATGATATCATAGCCATGAACAAACTGCATCAGTAAGATGTGAAAACAGCTACTCAACATATCTAGAAATAAGATGAGGAGTAAGACAAGGATGTATTTTATCACCTTAATATCTACACAGATAATATTTTTAAACATACAGAAAAAATACTAGTATAGAAGACATGTGGTACAATAATAAAACAACCTGAGCTGATCTTTTAGCAGACTGTGAACAGGAACTACAGAGACTATTAACTTTTTTTTAAAAATATAGTTCGTTCATAAATAGTTGTCCAACGATATTGTCTATTTTCGCCGTAATTACTGAGCACAAATGATTCATATTTTGCAAGTGCGCATTATTTCATAACCACGTTACAGATTTATGAATAATTGTTACCTAAATTGAACGGATTTGTCGCAGCAGTCACTACAAATGGCGTTTTAAAGGAAGCAATACTTGTTTGTTGTCTTCAACTAAAAGTACACTGGTTTACCGTAAAATTGACCATGTTCTCTGTTTTTTGTACATGGTCAGTTGCTATCGGTAGGAAACACGTGAAATACTAAGAAGTAGCACCATGTTGCTTTTTTATAGTTATATATTAAAATAATAGCTAAATGTCAGTTTCCTCAGAGGCGTATCTCATATTCGACGTGTTTTTATTGTGATGTATTCAATATATCATGTTTGTGTAAATTATTACAGCGTACTATAAAGCAGCATTTACAATTATAATATAACCATGTCTTTGAAAGTTAAATTCGTTTCACTGAAAAGTATAGCTCTTAGATTGTACAAATATTTTTCACATGAAGAGAGACGCGGTACTCTATTTGATAATTTATCGACGCCCTAAAAAAGAACACAACAGGGCATTAGTAAATTCTGCAAAACACTATCACGGTGGTTAAGCGAAGACAACCCTAATGTCAAAAACACAAAGGAAACGAGATGACGAAAAAATGTTATAGACAATTTCGATGAATAAATCAATAAGAGAGCAATTCATAGACTTTTGGATAACAAAGAAGCATTGACATTAAAATGATTGAAAACGTCTCTAGTAAAGACCACCGACATTCACATTTCTAAAATAACATTATGGAAATCAGTAAGCAGTGCTGAATTTACATCTCGCAAATGTACATGAGGCAGAAGCGTCATTTGTGAGAAACCACATTTAGTAACTATGAGAAGTAAATATTTGAGACAAATTAGGGATATGCGGAAAGAAAATTATGATATAATATTTATTGATGAAACATGGATAAACGATTACCCTACTAATGAAAAGGAATGGCAATCTGTAAATGGAACTTTTAAGAGATATGTACCAAGTAGCAACGTTCAAAAATTTTAATAATGGCAAATGCAGGTAGCAGAGAAAATGGTCTGTTTCTAAATCTACCGATAATCGAGACTACCATGCTGAAATGAATGGCCATATATTTAGAGAGTGGATTGAAAAGACTGTACTTCCATCATTACATATACCCAACTGTTTTGTTATGCACCACACTTCTTACCGTAATGTTAATGCAAAATGATGTAAAAAGGTTACTAAAACACTTACCTAGCCTATTAATAAAAATATATTTAAGAAAAAAAACATACACGAAAACTAAACAGGACAATTCTCAACGTATCGGCTCAAATTGAACCTTTTTCAAGAGACAAACAACAGAAAACGACAAAATAAAAAAATAAATAGATGTCTATATTTCATCAAGCCCTCGTCTCCATAATAGCGCAGGGATGGCAACGCATCTAGTCAAAGTGAAAATGCGTGCATTCATTATAAACAAACCGAAAGTGGGAAATTAGAGACACTATAGAGGAGTGCAAGAATAATAAAAGAAAAAGATAAGAAAAATACCCCTTTTGTCACTCTATCAGACAGGCAGGTTTTAAGAACATAGTCACAACAGGCACGACTGAAGGGAACAGAGACAGATGGGGACGTGAGAAAATATTCATGTGACAACCTAGCATTTGAGAGATATCACGAATCATCGTGACTCCCCAGTGGCTAATCATTTTAACAGCCCGTCACATCATGGTAGCTCTGATGTCTCTGTAACCGGTTTGTTACGTTGTTATACCGGTGACCGGCAACGTCAGTCCTTGGAATATCGTCTCATTTGTCATATGGGAGTCTTGCATCCAAACGGAATGAACATTAATCACCGTTTTGTTTGAGTTACCTACCTTTTCTTTATACCCTCTACTCCCGTATTGCACTGATTCTTGTAATTATTTGTCTTTGTACACTTTCGTGAATAATTATTATTTTTGTGTTTGCCGTTCTTCTATATCATTCCTTTATGTCTTCTTTCGTTTGTGTATGTCAATATGTGATTATTTTGTACTCTGCCATTTTGTTATTGTTAAATCGTTTACATATTTAGATTTTGATGTCCTCGTTTTTATTGCAGTTGTCTCTTCGATGGGTGCCCACACATATATAGTTATTTGTATATGCATTTCGTTTTACATGGTTCTATGTATCCACACAATTACTTTGGGCCACACATTTGTATGTACACATATGCAGTTGTTATAGCATTATCTTTATGTGAACGAACGTTTATATTTACATTAATATATGTATATGTTTCTATGTGTATGAATGTTCATGTTATTATTTATACGAGAAAGTGTTTATGTGCATGAATGTTCATATTTGTGTATACATATATATATGTATATTTATGTGAGCGCTTTTTTATGTTAATGCACGTATCTCCATTCTGTGTCAATGTGTATACCTATTCTGGTGTGAGCCCTTTCCTGTGTGTGGATACATTTACATGCCTGTGCATTTTGTGTGGGTATCCTTCACACATCTGTGTCCATCTTGTTATGTGTTTATTTCTTGACTCTTGGTGTGTGTTTATATTTCTATGTATGTTTTGGTTTGGTTTTATATATATGTTTATGTCTATATTTGGTTTCACATTCATTCCATGCGTTTTCAAATGTTGATTCTTCTTCTATCCTTCCTTCCCCAAACCCACTCACCCCACCACCACACAACCTCATCATTACTCATCTATCATTGTCATATGCCATTCTTGTTGGCGTAGGTGACCATGGTTCTCTGTTCACAGTATTGTTATCAGGATCGTTGTTTCCGAGCCTTGCTAGGTTGTCACATGAATATTTTCTCACGTCCCCATCTGTCTCTGTTCCCTTCAGTCGTGCCTGTTGTGACTATGTTCTTAAAACCTGCCTGTCTGATAGAGTGACAAAAGGGGTATTTTTCTTATCTTTTTCTTTTATTATTCTTGCACTCATCTATAGTGTCTCTAATTTCCCACTTTCGGTTTGTTTATAATGAATGCACGCATTTTCACTTTGACTAGATGCGTTGCCATCCCTGCGCTATTATGGAGACGAGGGCTTGATGAAATATAGACATCTATTTATTTTTTTATTTTGTCGTTTTCTGTTGTTTGTCTCTTGAAAAAGGTTCAATTTGAGCCGATACGTTGAGAATTGTCCTGTTTAGTTTTCGTGTATGTTTTTTTTTCTTAAATATATTTTTATTAATAGGCTAGGTAAGTGTTTTAGTAACCTTTTTACATCATTTTGCATTACTATTTGTTCATTAGGTTACTGCGGCACCATCCACTTTGTCGGACACCCTCTGGCCATTTGGTTATTTATATTACCGTAATGTTGTTGCATGTGAAAATAAAATCCCTACAACTTCGTCTACTAAGGAAGAGATTAAAATATGGCTTAGAAAAGAAAATATTTCATCTACTGATCTGCACTTGAAACCTGAGTTACTGATGTTGCTAAAGAATGAACACAAAGCGAAGATATTCCACATTGATACAGTTATAGAGGAGCATGGACATAGATGTATACGACTACCACCGTACCATTCACAAACAATTCCAATAGAATTTGTTTTGACTAAAATTAAAGGAGCCGTGACAATGAAAAATAAAACCTTCACACTTAATGATGTTCAGATAATGACATATGCTATGCTCTCCGACATTAACAAAGAATTATGGAATAAATGTGAGGACCATATATTGAAAGTGTTAGACGAATATTTGCAGAACGATGGTTTACGCTTCATTAAACCCATTACTATTATCAATCTCTACTATTCATCGGATCCTGAATAAAACAAGGAGTGAAGAAATTTTTTGATAAAACAAATGATAGTATATACAACAACACAGAAGAATAATTATTCGTATTACAATATTTCCACGCAAAATTGGAACCAGAAAAAAATGTAATATACGGATGATCTGAATAGCTCGGATATGAAATAAACAAGAAAACATTCAACAACTACAGAATTATTCAAATGTGTATTCAGAACAACTTATTTAAATAAACACATTCTTCAGGTACATAGACACCCAAGTTTATGCCTGATGCAAGTGTAACTATTTAAACTGCAGAAGACCGATAATATTTATATTAACAAGAAGAACCTACAGAACAGAAGCAATTCAATATACTCAAGAGCGATACCAAACATGTTTATAGACAACGATGATAAAACAGTAAAAGTATTAGAAAAAAAACAAATTTAAAAGAAAGAGGAAAGACAAATGAAATCATAGGCAGTCCATGCAAAAAAAAAAAATCACAATCATGAAACTCATAAGCAGCACATAAAAAGGAATTATGCAGAGAATTCTACTCGTAACAACGAAAGATAAACAAGGGCCAAAACGTATAGAGAAATAGATACACAATAAAAATAATTAGAAACGAAGACTAGGGATGTTTGTTTGTTTGTTTGTTTTTCGTTCGCTCCATTGTAACCATCACGGATATCCGTGCGATTTCCGCCGGGAGCGTGATTACGTTGTGCCACCGTTATGCGCCTTGTAGGCCTAGCACATCCGATTTCGGCATGCCTTGACAATTCGGGTGGGCTACCCTTAGCCTGTGACAGCCTCTACATCTGCCTCCAGGCACGCGTAGTGGAGACTCTTCGCCCAGACTATTTTCTTGCTCTTAATCTGACTCAAACGAGGTGTTCCACTGTCTATGAACTTGTCTCGTGTAATTGGACGTGCTGTGCCTGTGCCCATTGGGTACTGAACCGTTTCTCATCCGTGAGCCTGGTTCCTTAAGGGGAAGAACTCAACAGAGGAGTTGGACCCTGGCTCTTTCGCCCTCTTAGCCGAGGTGTCATTCACCGACATCGTGTACCCCTTGTCCAAGTTCGAGTCTCACACCACGCGTTTGAGAGCAAGGCGTTCTCGAGCTGAGCGTCCTTGTCCCAATAGCGCCTGAGCCCATCAGGTACTGAACCCTTTCTCTCTTCAAGTGTATTTCCGGTGTAGGAAAACCTGACAGTAGAGTTGGGCCAGGGCTAAATCGTTGTCCCTTTTGTGCCTGAGCGAATCGAGTACAGAACCCTTTCTCTCTGCAAGTTACTTCCGGTATAGGAAACCTTGACAGTAGAGTTGGGCCAGGACTGCCATCGTTGTCCCTTTCTTGCCTACACCCCTCGGGTACAGAACCCTTTCTCTTTGCAAGCATATTTCCGGTTTAGGAAGGCTCGACATTAGAGTTGGGTCTTTTGCTTTACCAAACGCCGATGGATTGGTCTGGGTCTCTGCCTGTTAGGAACTCTGGTAACCAGAAGCCCGTCTCGAGCTGACGGAGCTTGTAGTTCCCTTTCCTAGGGACTTTTCACTTTCTATTTGCAGTTCGCGCTGCCCTCTAGCGCTGTTCTGCCCTTTCATTGTTTCATTGTACTCTGTATGAAACATATTTGTCTCTTGCCATGCATTTACCTTTACGTGCATTTTACATTGGCCGCCCCTCCAATGTTCGGACTGGACTGACTAGCTTCACTGTATGTCAACAGTGTCGCTATATGTGGTGATGCGGGTGGTGTCGGAGATATTGTCTGTCTCTTGTGCAGTCAAATCTCTTTCCATCTGCTACCTCCACATTCTCGGACACGATCCCCAAATGATTTGGCCAGAATCAGCACGAGATGCTGTATTTCTGTTTCCAGGGTGCACCACGTGGAGGTACATTTGGGATCTTGGTTATCTGCTAACCCTGGGTCCGCCTAGAGCAATGCGTTCCCTTTGCACCCCAGACTAGGGATAAACGAGAAGAAATTGAATTTTGATAACATCAATGTAATAGTGAACAAATTAAAACAGCACAGTCAATCTGAGATAAATAAAACTGAAAGGTTTCTGAAAAGTGATGAAAAACGAAAGGTCTAGACTGATAATATGAAATGCTGGACAATTATAATTGTCTCTGAATTGCAGAATGCACTAAGACAATGGTTCGTCGAAGATTCGGAAAAACAACATTAGTACTTAGATATATCATACTAGGACAAATATGATAATGACGACGGTAAGTACAGTGTTCGTTGTCGTTTATTTTATATTCACAATTTCGTATATAATAATACAATTTCATAAACGTTTCACTACTAACTCTATATCTCGTTGCATATATTCGCAAAGCAATTAAAGAAAAATATTATTCTCGAAATATCTCATTTTTACCCACGCTATGAAAGATGTAAGATACGCCTATACATGCAATTACTGTAAAGTTTATTTTCCACATACAATAAAATCGTTACTACCTAAAAAAACGACATTCGAAGCGACTGCTGCGATAAATCAGATATATCCTGATCGTATCTATATCTTGCTCTAGTAATGCAGATTTCAGACATTCATCCAGAGTAGAGGCTAAGGACTGTTGTGCGTTTCATTTGATAGCTTTCTGACGTCTATACGTTTCTTTGCTTTGCTTCCCTGTGGGCGTCTGGCAGGCTGGATGATAATTCTTAGTTTTGACACAATAATACGATGGTCAGTCCAGCAGTCTACACCGCATATGGATTTTGTCACTCGAACATCTGTGTGGTCCTTTCTTCTTACAAGCATATGATATATACGATGCCAGTATTTTGATCGCAGGGTGCATCCAGGAGGTCCGGTTTCGGATTTGGAGTTGAAATATGGTGTTGGTAATAAGGAGGTCATGTTCGCCACATATTTGTAACATACAAAGTACATTGCTGTTACACTGACACACTCCATATTTCGCTATTACATCGTTCCAGGGGATATTGTCTTTACCTAACCTTGCATTAGATTACAGCAAACATGCCACACAGTTAACATGACGATAAATATAGAAACAAAAGAAGTGATAAGATAAGAAGAAAAAAAGTAATACTTATAAATATGTATGTTGGAAACAAGACTTAAACATGTGTCAGCATCCACATACCTAGGAAATATTGTAACAAAAGACAGCAAGAGCAGTAAAGAAATACACAATATGTGTAGAATGCACAATACGCCATAGGGCAGATGACACTAATCTTCTAAATTTAAAAAAATGCAGACTTAAACACCAAATAACACTATTCAAAACTAGTATTATGTCATGGCGGTGCTACCACTGTCATACATGGACAGCACAGCATAAGACAAATGAAAACTTGTGACAACTGAATTATCATGTTTGCACAGGATCCTAGGGATATCACTAAGAGACAGAATGATGAATGAGAATATTAGACACAGAACAAGCACTACGCCTGTAATTAAATATATATATTAAATGAGATTAACTCCATTATCTGCATACCTGCATGGACTGTTTTCTGTGCTGCTAGAGTCGCATTCTGTCGTTCCACATTGACTTGACCTTTCCTAGGGCTGTTGATTATCCTATCAGGGACTCTACTCTGTAATGACTATAAAAATTTAATGTTTTATATGATTATCTCCCTTCAATGATTATTGACACAATGTGAGTAGAAAGATTTTCTTTATATTCGAACCAGGACATGCGGGAGATGAGGGTAATTGGCCAGTCGGTACATTGTCTAGCAAGGTCACATTGGTAAATGTTAGATTCATCAATAGATCAATCTGACATCATTAATGCGCTAATAGACATCGTCCGCTCAGAAGTTGTCAAGATAAACGTGCATATTGTAACGCTGCAGTGTAAAGTTTACCTGAGATAAACATGCATAACGTTGTCTATTGTCTATTGTCTTTCCCCAGGTGAATGATTGTTGATCGCATTCACACTTTCCGTTAAGCGCAGGGGTGGTAGCTTAAGTTGTCGTTTCAAGGCCAGATGTGTCGCCGAGGTTGCATTTAGTCCATGTTTGTACAAGGTTATCTTGATGTTTTCTATCCACCGTTTTCTAGGTCTACCTTTGGCTTTACGACAGGATATTCTTGTATTATATGCTCTTATTGGTATTTGGTCTGGCTTCATTCTCATAAAGTGACCGAACAATTTTACTTGCTGTCTCTCATTATGTTCGCTTGGTGTCATGTGACGTATTCCTTCCAGAACGTTGTCTTCCCAATGAACACTCTGAACCTCTCTCTGTCTTGGGCGATGTGGCTTGCATTTTCTAGCGATGTATTCATGTTTTCTTTAATGTCATCAGTCCATCGTCTTCTTGGTCTGCCCCTTCTCCTCTTCCCAGGTACTCTTCCCTCCATTATTTGTCTTTCTAAACAGTTATGTCTCTTTATATGACCAAACAGGCGTAGTTTTCTTTTTGTTATTGTGTTTAGTAACCAACACTCTGGAATATTCAGTGTGTTTATAATATCAGAGTTTCTGATCTTATCCTTCCATGATATTCTAAGTATCTTTCTGTAGCATTTCAGCTCGAAGGCGTTGATCTTCTTTGCCGCTGTTTTACTTAGAGTCCATGTTTCACAGCCGTATGTTGCAACCGGAAAAATAAAACTTCGTAACATTAGCACTTTCGTTTCTATTTTGTTGTTTTTCCATATGTTTTTCAGCCGTGTTATTTTGCAATATGCCATTGCCAATCTCTTCCTTATTTCTGTCATGCAGTCTCCTGCACCGTTGATGTTTGCTCCTAAGTATTCAAATTTATCCACACATTCTATCTCGGTATTGTCAATTCTGATTTTTGGTTGTTGTGTTGTTATATCTGTTGACATGATTTTTGTTTTCTGCGTGTTTAAATACAAATTTTGTGCTTCGCTATATTTCTTTGTGTTCTTGATTAGTTGTTCCAATCCCTTTATATCGTTTGAAAGAAGTACTGTGTCGTCTGCGTAGCGTAGTTCCGGGATTAGGAATCCACCTATGTTTAAAGCGTGGTAGTCAGTGTTGTGAATGTCTTCTCTCACGTTCCTCATTATACTTTCAGCGTAGATGTTGAACAGGTATGGGGAGAGTGTGCACCCTTGCCTTACTCCACTCTGTACCTCAAACCATTCTGAGAGATCGTCCTCTAACTTCACTGCAGCCTTTTGATCTTGGTAAAGTTCCTCTATTAGATGAATCAGATGTCTTGGGAAACCCATGCTGTTCATTATCTCCCATAGTTGCTGGTGTTGGACGCAGTCGAACGCTTTTGAGTAATCTATGAAACACATGTGCAGGTCAGTTGAAAATTCCCTACACTTTTCTATGATCAATCTCATGTTAAGAATGTGATCTCTTTTTCCTCTGCCCGATCTGAAACCAGCCTGTGTTTCGTTTATCTCCATTTCTAATTTCTGTTTGATTCTTTGCATTATGATGTTTAACATTATTTTACTTGCTTGACTTATAAGTGCTATAGTTCGGTAGTTAGAGCAGATCTCAAGGTCGCCTTTTTTTGGGAGGGGTATATATAATGATTTTTTCCATTCATCCGGCCATGTACCGCTTTCCCATATTTTGCAGCAGAGTTTGTGGTAAATCTTAATTCCGGCCTCGCCGCCTGCGTGTATCATTTCAGTTGTTAAGCCATCATTGCCTGGGGCTTTACCTTTCTTTAAACTTTCTATTGCGTATCTTACTTCTTCCTTTGTGGGTTCTGGCTCCTTTTCATATTCATTTATTGTTCTGTTTTTGGTTTTTCTTGGGTCATTATACATCTCACTGCAGTATTCCTTCCATCTATGTAAGATATGCTTCCCTTCTGTTAGTATGTTTCCTTGTTTATCTTTCAGCACTTTTAATGATGGTTGAGGTTTGCTGTCTCTTAGTTGTCGTACATTTTCGAACATCGTTTTTCTGTTACCTTGGCTTTTCTGCCCTTCTATTTCCAGGCATATTTTGTTTATGTAGTTTTGCTTGTCTTGTCTAATTCTTCTTTGTATATCTCTTGACAGGATTCTATAATTTGTTCTGTTTTTACAACTATTTTTGATGTGTCTTCTTTCTTGGATAATGCGCATAGTTTCTTCTGATATATATACGCTTTCTTCTTCCTGTTCTTTTTGTGTAGCATGATTTTTGCACAGTCATTGAAAATGTCACTTATTTTGTTTTCAAGTTCATTTGGAGAGTATTCTTCTTGTATTTCTAGTAATTTTTCGAATTTGTTTTGAATTTCGATGTTGTATTCTTTCGGTATTGACGTCATATCGTATCTGGTAATCATTGAAGTTTTTGTTGTCTTTTTTATCTTTACCTTGAACTTTGCGATGAGTAACTCATGATCAGTGTCGCAGTCTGCGCCTGGTAGTGTCTTGCATTGCAGAATGTTTGTTTTCCATCTTTGATCTATTAGTATGTAATCTATTTGGTTTCTGGTCTTTCCGTCTGGCGACGTCCAGGTGTATAGTCTTCTAGGGTGTTGTCTGAAAAATGTATTCATTACAGCTAGGCTGTTCTCTGCACAAAAGGTTAGCAGACGCTCTCCACTATTGTTCCTAAGGCCTAAGCCGTGTGTACCTTGACACGGGTCATGTTTATCTCTGACCTATGTTCGCTACATGATATTATACCAACTCGTTTCCTAATTTCTTCATTTCTTATTTCATCTAGTTTGGTAACCATTGCAGCTTTCCTCAGACACTTTATTTCACATGTGACGATTTTTCTTTACTGCGAAGCTGTTAAAGACCATGTTTGACATTGGAAGCACAGTGTTGGTATAAAAATTGTAGATATTACGTGTTTTTAAATTTCCATCTTGATCTTTGGATGAAGAAGTAATGGTGAAAGTTGGTAAGTCACTGTGTTTGATTTCTGGCACCATGTTTCTATTTCTCTGTCTAGTCTTCCCTCATCGGAAAGGAAGTGAAGACAAGTTCAGATCTGTCCAGTCCTTCATGTTTTCTGTCAGTGATTTTGTTTGTTTTCATCTGCTTCTTCCACATTTCGACTGTTATCTGTAGCATAATTTTTTACAATGAATGATTTTGGTATACATGCCCAATCCATGCATATTTTCGTCGTTTCTCTATTGAATGCTGTGATTCGTGTGAACTTGTATGCATCAGTATTTTATTTCTCCCATAGAGTTTTGTCTTATGTTTTCTATAGGAAATGTGCAAAATGTGTATGTAACATTTGTATTTGTGGGCATGTAACCGTGTCTCCATATTTGTAGTGAGTGGTCAACTGTCACAACCATATTGTTGTTGTTCGTCCATCACATGTTAATGATGAACATTTCTTAAATCCACTTTGTAATTCAGTTGGAGATATGTCCTTAACTATGTGTTCGTAGATGACCAATAGCCATATACTGTTCGCAAATCTACTTCGACAGTTTGGACATGTGATGACCATTGTATTTGGTTTTTGGTTTATTCTTGACTTTCTAGCTGTTCTCTGCTGTTGAGCTGCTGTGTTTCTCCTATTTTTACAATATGATGTGCCTTGTTTTTACTATAGAACGTTATGTAGTGCTATCTTATTCGTTATTTCCATGTATCAAAAGTTGTATATTATTGATTTCACTGTACTCGGTTTCTCATATGTACTCCGTAACTCTCAACAAAGAGGCACGCCGTATGCCAAGAGTAGCTCTTCTTCTTCATCGTTCTTCAGTCAGATATCAGGTTACAGCACCAATAGCTTCAATGAATTGTGTGATTCGCTTCAGGTCATCCATGGAACCCGTCAAGTCTGGAAGCAGTGCCGTCTCAGTAGGCCATATTTTCTCCCTCTCTTCTTGGAAGAGTTGTCAGGCATGAAGAATGTGTTCTGCAGTATCTGGGCTCAGTCCACAGTTGCACAGGTCTGTCTCACCAATCTTCATCTTTCGAAACATGTGACTTCTCAGTCTGTTGTGACCAGTTCGTAGTCTGAAAATGATGGTTTGTTCCTTGCGTGACAATTGGTGGTAGGGGTCATTTGGTTCTGCAGTTGGGTGCATTTGCTTCCACTTTTTCTTATATTCTGCTTTTAACATGGTCTTACTTTCATAGTACGTATTATCATTTTCTATTTGTTCCAGTGATCCCCCTTTCCTTGCCAGGAGATCAGCTTTTTCATTTCCAGGTATGCCACAATGACCTGGGATCCACTGCAGTACTGTTTCTTTGGTGGTACTGCTGAGGTGTAGTAAGCAGGCCGTAAGTTCATTCATGCTCGTGTTCTTTGGATCTTTCAATGCCCGCAATACTGATTTTGCATTCGTTAGAAACACTACATGTCTGTTGTGACTCGGCAAGCAATTCATGAGTATTTTGGCTGCCTCTATTATGGCTTCCATTTCTGCTTTGAAATGTGTGGAATGTTTGCCTGTGGGTATGGATTTCTCTATTTCTTTTCCATCTGGTGTTACTCTAAATATTCCTGATACTCCATCTAATACTGCCTCTTTCGCTGATCCATCTGTATATACATGTATCCATATATCCTTTGGGTATGCTTTCTGTATGTGATTCTTAGTTGTCTCCTTTAGTACTTGTATAGTAGTTTCTGTTTTCGAAATAATGCTTGGTATATTGTCCATAATTCTTGGGAAGTTTTTCCTGTCCCATGTTGGGTATGTGTTAAAGGTGTTTAGTGGTTTTAGCTTTTGTAGGTCTGTATCTGTGAGTGATTTCTGGAGCTGTTTAGCGGAGTGTAGAAAGCTACCTCTTTTGAGTCGCTCTTTTGTAGGTCTGTTTAGTCTTTGGTTCATTTGATGACTCTCCAAACATTTGAACTTTACACACTGTGTGAGGTTTTTTTCATTTCTTCTTTCTTCCATTGATGGCAAACCTGTGCATGTTTCCATTTCTGTGATTGGGGTAGTATTCATACCTCCTGTTATAATTCTGAGATTGCAGTTGTGTATCTTTGAGATCTTTTGAGTGTTACTCTTGGCTGCAGTCCTCCATGCTGACATTCCATATTCCAAAGCTGGTCTTACATAACATGTATATGCTTTACTTAGAATTTTTCCATTTGCACCCTAATCTGTTCCAGCAAATTTTTTAAGGAGTGCTGTCCTCATTGTACGTTTTGTTTGGCACTTGTCTATGTGCTGTTTCCATGTAAGTCCTGGAGCAAAAGTGACTCCATGGTATGTAGGTGTCTCATCTTTTGGCAATGTTTGACCGTTTATGGGTAGTAGGATTTTCTGTGGTTTGGTGGACATGCTGAGGATGGTATAGGTAGTTTTTTGGGCATTGATAGACATGACCCATTGGTCTGTCCACTTGGCCAAATTTTCTTGCAACCTTATTTTTGTTGTGACAACGCTCTCTTCACTGCACCATATCGCCAGATCGTCTGCATACATTGCAGCATTTACTTTACGCGAGAGAATTTGGTCAATGTCATTCATGAATATAAGGAATAGAGTGGGGGATAGAACACCTCCCAGTGGTACTCCATGCTTAAAGAGTTTCTTTCTGCTATGCTTCATTTCAAGCTTCACTGCTGCTTTTCGGTTGTGCAGGTAGTGTTTTATCCAGTAATACATGCGCCCTGTCACTTTGTTTTGTTGTAGTTTAAGGAGGAGTGCATCTTTCCATACACAATCAAAGGCTTTTTCCATATCTACCCACACCACTGATGTCTGCTTTTTTTCCTGGAAAGCATCCTCTACTTACTTTGCAATTAGTGTAATATTGTCTTCAGTTGATCTACACTTTCTGAAGCCAGCTTGCTGATTTAGCAGGATTTTATTTTTGTCTAGGAACCACATCATTCTTTTGTTTACCAGGCGCTCCATTAATTTGCAAACACAGCTGGTCAGACTTATTGGGCGATAGCTGTCCACCTTATTTTTTGGCTTGCCTTTCTTGTGGATGGGTATCATTATGGCGGTTTTCCACACCTGTGACACTAGACCTCTATCCCAACAGTTGTTAAAATTTTTTATTAATTTCTTTTTTTGTTGATGGTCCTATGTGAATTAGCAGTTCATTTGGTAAGTCATCAGGGCCAGGTGATTTCCTAAGTTTTAATACTGCTAGTTCTTCATTTAGTTCATTGATCGTGAATAGAATATTCATGACATCGTGTTTATCTTTGCTGATCTCTTTTTCGATATTCCGTAGTTCTTTTCTTACTTCTCTTCTCCTATTTTCATCGATTTTGTGGCAGGCAGTACTTTGGTAATGCTGTATAAAGTGATTTGCAGCCTTCTTTCCTGTGAGTACATCTCCACAATTCTCTATTGCTACTGGTGCTGCTTTGTTATCTTCGTTGTTGAGCATTTTTGTTATTTTCCATAATTTTCTTCCCTCTTTGTCGAAGTTTAAATTATCGGTTTTTTTCATGCCAGCTTTTCCTTGTGTTTGTAATTGTCGTTTTTCTTAGTTTGGCTACAGCAGCTTTTAGTGATATGTTGTTTTCTGTGGATGGACTTTTTTTCTGCTGTGTCTCTGGCCTTTGTCACTTCTTTCTCCAACTCATCGAGTTCGTCAGACCAGTACGGTTTGTTATTTTTCCTAGCACCTATTGGTATGGTTTGCTTGGCTGCTTGAAGAAGTGCAGAAGCCAGGAGTTGTGCAGTTTTGTTCACGTTTTTAATCCTTGGATTTAAGGTTTTTGTGAATTTGTCTGTCAGGTCAGCAAACTTACTCCAGATTGCTTTCTTGAAGTTCCATCTGGGTGTGGTTGTAGGGCCAGTAGGGGTATGGTTAATGTCAATGGTGAGTTTGATGGGGCGATGGTCACTTCCACCAAGCTGCTCCAGCACTTCCATGAATGTTCTTTTCGCTAAGGCGTCTGTTGCAATGGCTAGGTCAGGGGTTGAGGTGGTGTGCCATCTTCTAGAGTAGAAAGTTGGGTGGTCTACAGGTTCATTAAGCAGTTGAAGTTTCACCTCACACTGCCAGTCTTCCACTTCTTCTCCTCTAGTATCTTGTTCTGTATATTCTCAACTCTGTGAGTGGCTATTGAAGTCACCAAGTACAAGACAGTTATCCTTTTCTGTGTTAATTGTGTGTAGAGATAGGCTCTTGTAATGTTGACAGTAATAGTTATATACTGTGACCTCTTTAGTTGGAAGGGTTAAACAGGTTCCAATGATTTCAGCCTGTTCTTCTGTGTCTACTCGAATTTCAGAGGCAACTATATTGTTTTTCACAAGTATGAGAACTCCTCCTTTATGTCTTTTTTCTCTATCGTTCCGAAATGTTTGGTATCCTCGGATGTTGAATCTATTGTTGTTTGTGAGGTGTGTTTCCTGTATGCATGCTATGTCGATTTCCTCTGTGTGTAATCGGTTTGCAAGTGCAGTCTTTTTATTGTACACGCCCTCTGCATTCCACTGCAATATTTTTAAGTGCTTATTTTTGTCTTTGTCTGCATCATGATCTATATTTGATTTTTTTGAACCAGTAGTTTTTTTTTCCTCTGATCTCTTTTCCTGGCTCCACAAATTGAGACAGAGGTACCACCAGTCGCTGAGGGTGGGCTCATTCGAGGCTTAGAGCCCGGCACTTCATCAGCCTGACGGGATTCCACAGATGAAGCACCAAAACGAATCATCTGTAACCTTTTATTTGACATGTGAAGTCATTGCGTGACACTGTAGTTTTCAGCCTTGGCTGGACTATTTTGTACCTTTCGGTCCAGTGTCTCCGTCTTCCATCTTACTTTTGAGTCAGGATGTGTTTCCCTAGCCCTTATCCATCCAAGGATTGTCCACAGGGCAGTGGAGGTTTCATTTTGAAATTTTCCTTCTGCTAGACAGCTTGCCTAACAGGGTTAACGAGCACCATCTGCCCGGTGTTTTGAGGTAGATTTCCCCTCTCCTAGGATAATTTGTTTTTGTTGCCAGGTATTCATTATCCTCCTCTGTGGTTTATTTCTTGTAATCTAAGACACCTCTCACTCAGGGAAGGTGATTTAAGAACATTGCTCTCTCTTGTTCTAATATCTATAATTTCCCATTTACCCTACCCAACCCTCTAACCCTACCAAAACCCTATCCCTACCCCCTCCCCTCCCCCCTGGCACATTCCTGGAGTGGGGTCAGTGATCCCACTCCAGCAACCTGAGCTTATAGCGGCTCATACTCACTTTGATGCTGCCAGTCATTGGTCATATGGGGTATTTCAGTGGGGATATCAGCGCCGAATGATATTCCACCCCGTCCTCGTGGTCAGCGACACCGTTTGGTCAGCGGCTGCTTATTTGCCCAGAGGGTTATTCACAGCTGGCCTAAAGAGGCTTTTCCACTATCCGCCACCTGTGGACGCTCCTGGTAGGGGTCGGTATCCCCCACAGGAAGGGTACCTCTCATAGCACGTAACCCCGTAGATTCCAGCGATAATCTTGAAATATCTCCGAAAAATGCCACGTTGTAAACAAGACATCACGAGCTGGATTAGAAGCCAAGTCATTTTGAGCACAAGGAAAACAGCTTAACCACTACGCCCACGTATTTTGGTCTACTTAAAAAATGTTCAGTGATGTCTTTAACGCGTCCTTGTAGCGCTTCTTTCTGACACCTTGAGAACGTATGCAATTCTGTAGCTCGCCATAGAGTAGCATCTTTGGCAGGTAATAATCTGACATACACGTCAGTTGACCTACCCAAAAAACTGTGTCTGTATTAGATTAGTGTCAATGTGAAGGAGATCACATCTGTCAAGGACAGTCGTATGTGGGTTTCTTTTCATGTCACCTGATGTTCATAATTTTTCTGAGAAAAGTTAATTGAAAGAGTTACATTTTACCTAGGAACAGTCCATGTTTCATCAGCGTAAAACAGCAATAGTATTGACGGTTTCTTTTACTCTTATTCAGATGCATCCCTGAAATTGTGTTGAACAATTTCACCTTTTTCATGACTGTTGAACAATTATATTTATCAATTAGCTCTGTACCTACATATTTATATAATTTGATTGATATTGAGTCGGTGTCAGGCATAGTTCTACTGGAAAACTGGTGAATTGGTTTGTAAATTTCCTTCAATGTATTGATATCTAACACTTGAGAGCAGTCAATGGGAGTCAGTTGATAGCCTCTTAATTGATTAATGATAGATTATTCAAAAACATTCTCGAAGTACTCTACATATCGCTGAAGAAGTTTGTCTCTCTCTACAAATAACTGTATTTAATTTGCATTAAGAAGAGAAAATGATCCTAACGAGGTTTAGGCCATATACCGTTTTAAGTTTATCATGAAAGTTTCTCAGATCGTTGGTGTCTGCAAATCTTTGTATGTCGTCTACTTTCATACTCAGCCACTTATCCCTCATATGCCGTAGTTCTCAGGACCATACAACGCAATTGAAACCACGAATGTGTTATAAAATTAGATTTACACTATAACACTTATGTCGCTTTTCACTAAAACACATATGTCGCTTTTACAAAATACATGTAATCTCGCATATCAGTTCAAAGCATCTTTACGCATACTTTGATTCTCTTTTGCATTTTTCCATCACTACATATGCCTATGCAAGACCCAATTATGTTAAACCATTCATCTCCCGAAATATATGCGTGTATTTGCACATGCACATGCCAGATGTTGTGAGAAAAAGTCCAGATATTGAGTGAACGAATGTCGAAACGAATTGTAAATATTTCTTCTACGCTGTGTTACTGGCACACCACTCTATATAAAATCAGTCAGATCTAAAGTGTTCTTGTTTAAATGTATCCCACCTTGACATGGCAGCAGGTATTGTGTAGAGAATTGGGTTCACTGCTGAATTAATGGGAAGAACAAGAACAGTTGTCCACGCATAAACGTCAGCGTTAATCATGTACTGACCAAGAGAAAATAAACCCATATGTCCTACTGGAAACCAACAAATAAAATTGAACATAGCTACTAAGGACAATTGTTTGGCCACTAATATATCTTCATGTCGTCGAGACGCAGTGGTTGATACGGTACAAGATATTCTGTTCTTTGACATGGCTGCAAAGATGGCTCTTTGACCATAAGCTATGACCAGAACCATAAAGAGATTATGCACAATGAAAACACTAAATGAATATTCCCAACCATTTAGTCGTTGAACTGTCAAAGGTAAGCTAAGACACTTACTGTTAGATGTAAATATGTCAAAACTGAACACAATAGGAATCAGTGCAAGAAGGAAACCAGTAAGCCACAACAAAATAACAGCTATCAATTTAGTCCATTTCGAGAATTCTACTTAACGAAATGGAAACTTAATAACCAAAAATCTGTCCAGAGTGATAAGAAAATTAAAATATGTTGACGTTTCGCAGGAGAGAATTGATAAAAAACTTGCAAGTTTGCAGAAAATACTTTCTCTCCAGTTCTTGTCATACAAAACATAAACGCCACGATAATATTAATCTGCTCCAGCAATAATGAACAGATAGACTCCCATAATAAAGTCAGATATACCCAAGTTTGTCACAAACAGACTATAACCTGTTCTCAGAACTAACCTATCCCACACTGCCCGATAAACAATAACGGTGACATTTCCCAGAATGGTAAAAACAGCGACCACCCAAAGAAGAACACGTAGAACATTGACTCTCACAAGATCATAACAAGAGGAAAATGCGTCTTCAGGGGCGTGACAGATGTAGTATGAAATGTTTTCTCCTCTGATTTGTGGACAACACATTTCGAAACTGTCAGTGTACAAATCTCGATTTACTGTTAAACCGTTAAACAAATCTTCATAGAAATTCTTCATTTGAATTCCACGTAAATCTATTGTCTGTAGCTTAAATTGTGAAGAAAAAACATATTTATTTAAAGCAGAGATTATAGTGAAGCTTAAGTTGAAATGTTTCAGGTTTGGTAACCCTATCAAGAAATGTTTATCTAAATAAGACAAACCTGTATGGGAGAGATCGAGAACTTCCAGAAGATCGAGAACATCACACATACGCATAGATTAATACCAACTGTTTTGAATATAAGATTTTATCAATCGATAACACTAAAGAGAATCAGAGCTGCCACTATGTTCAAATGGAAAACATCCTTCCATGCATTGCTTACACATAGCTAGGATTAAAATGTTATTTACTGCATCATGTTTGTACATTTCTACAAAAAGTGTGTCGCTTAATTGTATGTTTTCTGTATAATACTCTGCGCCATATATCAAAACAAATATTTTGATGTTTGTGATTTCTTTCCGTAGAATATCTGGTATCTGTCGGCTGTCATCGTACGATATGAATGCCCCATTGAAGAAGATAACAGCAATACGGGTGGCATTATCTCTATCACTAGCCATTGTGGAAAAGAATTGTCGAACGGTCGCTATTTTTCGCTGGAGAACAACAAGTCCTGGCTGTTTCTGTTGTGTACTAGAACAATAGTTTTGTTCTATTCCATACATGTCACAATATAATGTTGTAAGAGATGTATGAAAATACCAAGACTTTATTATGTCAATGTTCATTTGTTTGTTATCTGAAAAATGGTCAATCTCTTCCGCATACCTGACTCTAGATGTTGTCTTGTTGTATTGCGACTTCAACAGATGGGCGAACACATCACGGCCAATGCTGCATTGATACTCTTTTTCAGGAACAATTTCAGTATAGAAGAACATCATCAGCAAGTCCATTTCTTCATTGGAGCAGTCATCTAAAGGGAAGTTACTGGACTGACTTCCAGGAATCACTGAAATGATACACGTTTTAATCAAATAATATTGTTTGACTTAATCATTTTATCTGAAAAATATAGTTATATGTGAACAATTCATACATTGAAATTTCATGTCTTGATGATTAAATAATTTCATGTCTGGATGATTTCAAATCTGGATGATTAATGCACAATTTCATGTCTGGATGATTAATTTACAATTTCATGTTGTGATGATTTCATATTTGGATGATTAATGCACAATTTCATGTATGGATGATTAATGTACAATTTCATGTATGGATGATTAATGTACAATTTCATGTCTGGATGATTAATGTACAAGTTCATGTTTGTATGATCGAAGCAAAATTTCTTGTCTGGATGATTAATGCGAAATTTCATGTCTGTATGATTAACGCACAATTTCATATATGGATGATTAATGCATAAATGTAATTTCTGGATGATTAATGCGCAATTTCATGTCTGAATAATTAATGTAAATTTTGTGTGTGGACATTTAGCGCACAATGTCATGTCTGGATGATTAATGCACAATTTATGCCTGGTTAACTAATGCACGTATTCATGTCTGGATGATTAATGCATCATTTCAATTCTTGATGATTAATGCGAAATTTCAAGTCTGGATGATTAATGTGAAATTTCATGCCTCAATGATTAATGCACATGTACATGTATGAATGATTCAATGCACACATTTATGTATGGACGACTAATGCACAATGTCATGTATTGATGATGTATGCACAATTTCATTACCGGATGAGTAATGTACACTTTCTTGTCTAGATGACTAAATGCACACATTTATAACTGGTCGATTAATGCACAACGCCATATCTGGATACGTAATGCACAATTGCATGTATGAATGATTAAATGCACAAATTTATGTCTGGATGATTAATGCACAATGTCATGTGTGAATGATTAATGCACAATTTCAAGTGTGGATGATTAATACACAATTTTTCGTCTGTATAATTAATGCACAATTTCAAAGCTGCATGATTAATGCACAATTTAATGTCTGGATGATTAATGCACAATTTCAAGTCTGCATGATTAATGCACAATTTAATGTCTGGATGATTAATGCACAATTTCAAGTCTGCATGGTTAATGCACAATTTCATGTCTGTATAATTAATGCACAGTTATCTCTTGCTTATAAATTATATTTTTTTTTCTTTCTGTACACTTTGATATACATTCTGTACACTTTGATATTCATGGTTACAGGATTATCCGAACAGCATTCTCCACTATTTGTAATGTGTATACAATCTGATATAACCAATATAAGGAATCACGTCTGCGGGTGAAGGAAGAGTGCAAAAGGTACAAAATAAATGGCCAAAACGACTTGCGGAGGTGGCGGTTTGACAACGACCTTCATTATTTGTAATAGTCACATCTCTGATAAAACAGGGGAACAAAAAAATAACAAGACAAAACAACTACGTGCCAAAGAAGATACTTAAATCAAAAGTGTAAAATGTAATGAAACAACGGAATGTAGAAAATCTGCAGGTCCTAAACTTTCGAATCTTTCGTTTCTGTATATTTTTTACTGTGAAGTAGTGCAGGGAGGCTTTCTATACGACGCGATATGTACAAGAAGAATTTTGATGGTACCTCCGAAAGAAAAAAATCATATACCAACCGTGACTTGAAACAGTGACCTCAGGGGTCTGAAAACGATGTTCTAACCACATGTCCATACGATCCACTGGACATGCAGGTCCTAATAACATAAAAGCAGAAGTAAAAACTCTAGATGCATGTGGTGTGATAACTATCACACAACTTTGCAATGACGTGTATGAAACATACCACATACCTAAAGAACTAAAATTATCAGTATTTATACCACTACCTACTAAGACGAAGAATGTTGTGTTGATTGTACAGAATACAGAAAAATAAGTCTGATGAACCACAAATACTTTTAAAGATATTACATGAAAGAATAAAAACAAGATAGACATTAAAGTCCAGGAAGAATAGTTGGGATTAAAAAAATAAACCACAGAAGCTATACTTAAAATCAGACAATTTATAGGTATATACATAGAGAAATTTTAAATAAAGTATATTTACTTCATAGACTACAGAAAGGCATTCGACAGAGTACAGCATGAAACATTAATTGAAAACATTCAAGAAATGGGAATTGCACAGGAAAGACATTAAATTTATTCAAAATATATATTACAAAGAAACTGCATCAGTAAGTTATCAAAACAACCACTCACCATACAAATAAATAAACAATGGTGATAATAATAAAATAATACCTTTAGCTGTTAGCAGGTAGCTGTTGGCAACGTATAGCCTTCATAACAAAAGCACACGACATTCTCAGTTGCGTACTTGAGCCACCACCAAGACTCATTTAAAGCTGTCCCAAACGTTGTGCAAGGTGGATTTATTAACGCATGGTTAGTTTTTGAAGGGAGGCATTTCATAACTCTAGTATCTCGGGATTACCACGTACTGCCAGGAGTATATCACACATCTCTGGACCAACTATTTCATCGTTATTCTGTCAGATTTGTTGAGCAAATAGCAGTAATTGTACAAATAACATTCACCGTCACATTGTAGTCTGTCAGAAAAAGACACAGTTTCAATATCTGCTGGCTTGCATCTCGTGTCATCCATTGGCATCATTTTTGATAGAAGAAAAATTGTGTCTTTTTGAAGTTATAAGCTGTCAGCCTATTTCCATTCTTTCTTTAGTCGCCTCATACGATATGCATGAAAAAAAAAAGAGTGGTACTATTCTGTTTCACTCTTAATAAGAATACAAATCCAGGACAGCGACACAGACAAAAGTGAGGATTAAGACAAATTTGTAATGTTTATCATGTGTCTATTTACTTTCTACACAGAAAACATTTTTGAGCATATAGAATAAATGCCAGGACTTAAGATCAGTGGGAAAATAAACAATCTGCCATTTGACACATTGCTGTTAGAAGAAAGTTAACGATTTTGTTAATTACGAATATACAAAGACTAATATATCAAGGCGATAAATCACGTAAATATATATACTAGATATAAACATCCAATAAACAAAAACCTTAAAAATCAGCAAAAAAATGTACTAAACATAGAAATACATAGAGAGATACTACACATCACGTAGATAATTACCAATTTCTATCTATTTGACGTGTCCTTTACAGAATATTGTCATCGATGACACTCTATACGTCTCTCGGTTCTGTGCAAGCTGTCCAGCTTCTTCTAGTGTCATGTTCTGAAGATATTTGGTGTAATTGTCCATCGCAGTCTTGATCTGCCTCTTGTTCTCTTTCCTGGAACTTTTCCTTGCATGATTAAGTTTTCTAAACCATTGTGCCTTTAAGTATTAGTTTATAGATTATTCTCCACGCTCACCGGACATGTCCATAGGTGGTCAGATCTACACCAGTAAATCTCGTATTGTATAACGGCTGATGATTCCGGTTCTATGTCTGTTCACTGTTATTTTTGAAATCGTTGTCATGTGTTCTCTATGTCTCATGTCCGTTTTCACTTTGAATACGCGCATTCTCGACTCTTAGTCATGCATATTAATTCTCTGATCGTCGGACTCACGAAGAGCAATGAGTATGTCCGCTCGGTGCATAGGCTGACCATCTGTTACTGTGGCGAGAACACCTTTGAGGTCGTGCCGTTCTTTTCCCTCCATACCTTTGTGTCCGGGGACAAAGATACGGATTAGTTTCCATAGTGATATGTCCCTTTATATGTTTGAAACATGTTCGCGTGGTACTTTGTTATAATATTTTAATATTGATGTTTATATTGATGTTAAACCTGATCTACCAGAGGACCTATCAGAAAAGGACCAGTTATTGGTTGCATAACATGGAATGTTTTAGAAACTGGTACAGTTTCAAAAAGTGTGCACATCTTATGGCTTCTGGAATCCTCGGTACAAATACCCACGAACTTAGAAGATGTTTCAACTATATCAAAAAAACAGGATATTCTGTTACACGTAGCTTTCATCTGACGCATGTGAGTGGCGATTATTACATATTTCTAGATCAGACATCAAACCAAAATAAGTAGCACACATTATAAAAGGAACACATTTAGACTCATATATGTATAGCATGTGAACATTTTAGCGCGCATAATTAAATTGTATTAAATATATGTTTTATTTCAATCTCCAAGATGTATAATACAGAGTCATGACTGAAAAAAAGATACTGTTCGAAAGATTGTACCTACCGACGACCATCGCTACAATTTTCATCGAAAATATAGACGCTAAAATCAACAAAGCCATATTTTGAAGCTAGACCGATCAGATGTCACAAATAGCTTGATTAAATTATGTCTCCGGTTTTTATGGCTACATTGCATATGTTCAGATTTTTGATGATTTTATTGACCAATGAAACATCTTTCCAACTCGTGTAGAAAATGATACTATGACGGTGGTTCTAAACTTCTATTTTCATAGACCTCAAGTCAATTGTTATTTTTTTCAGTATAGTACATTGCATGTCATCGTACTTGTCATTATGGGAACTCATGTGTAATAGTACTTATTCATTATGTGAGGTCGTCTGTCATTGTATTTGTTCAATATCGTGTGTAATTGTACTCGTTTAGTATGGGAATTCGAGTGTCATCGTACTCGTTCATTATATGATATTGTATGTGTTCGTAGGCGTTCAGTTTGGACCTTGTATGTCATCGTTCTTGTTAATTACGAATTTGATCTCGCATATCATCGTAACTGTTCTTTATGTGACCTCAAATGTAGTCAATATTATTCAATGGAGAGGTCAATGTTCTATATATCTATCTATTTCACAACAGTAAAAGAGATGGATACTGCAAAAAATTGGAACTTTAAATTGTCCTCAGTGAAGAACAAGTTAATATATGCTTTATCAAAGAAACACACCTCAGCGGCGACATAGCTTTCAAATTCAGAGGCTACCAGTGATATCGATCTGACAGAAAGGACAGGCGAAAGGGTGGAATTCTGACACTTGTTAACAACAATATCAGCGCATGTCAGCTGGAAGTATATATGGAATGGGCAGAATACCAGATGCTCCACCTAATAACAGACAGTGCAGAATTCCATCTCCTGAACTACTACTGCCCAAATTATAAACCATTGGCACTAGACACAATTCCAGACAAAGAGAGACTTATGGTGTGTGGTGACTTCAACAGCCAATCTCAGAGCTAGGGCTATGATCATATCGACAAGAGAGGTGAGGAACTTGAGAACTGGCAGGATGAAAATAATCTCATCCTTATTAACCAGCCAGCAGACTCACCTCACCAACCTTCTACTCGAGAGCATGGCACACCACCTCTACAGCAGACCTGGCATTCCACTCACCAGGCTTGGAATGGAACATCACACGTGACGTTGAAAAGCAGCTTGGGGTAGTGACCACAGACCAGTATTTCTGGAAATCCACAATGAATTTACCAAGGGCAGCAGCACGCTCACTAGGTGGAACTATAAAAGGGCAGACTTAAAAATGTACCTGCATTGAACCAGTGTTCTAGCTAAGGACATGAACTTGGACAACGACATCAATAGAGCAGTGAGTGAATTTAATTGATGTATACTACATGCTGTTGGTAAAACCATACCCAGGGGGGGGCACGCAAAAACTACAAACCCTACTGGAATGATGAACTGGAAAAGCTGCAAAATGAGATGAAAACATCTAGACAGCAGGCTGAGAACAGACCTAGCGAAGAACATCATAACAAATATCAGCAAACAAAGGCTAAATTTCAAAGAGCCAAGTTACAAGCCAGACGGAGCAGCTGGAAAGAAAAAACAGAGTCGCTGAACCTAGAAAGAGATACTAGGAAATTATGGAAACTTGTAAAACAGCTAAATGATGAAGGTACATGAAGAAATACCAGGATCACACTTTATAAAGATAGAAATATGTTAACAGGTAAACATGCAGATGATTACTTGCAGATTCCTTTGCAGAAGACAATAACGTCAAAGTCAGCCCAGACAAACAACAGGAGGTTCGAGAGAACCAGCAAAACATTGGACATGGCGAACCTATTCCTGTAGTCATGGAGGCACCAATCACAATGAGAGAACTGGAGCATGCAATATCCAAATTGAAAATTAAAAAGTCCCCTGGAGCTGATGGAGTGTCCAATTAAATGATTAGAAACATGGGAAGTGCAGCAAGAGCAAAGCTACTGCAGATCTTTAACACAAGCTGGTCCACAGGTAATGTACCACATGCAAAACAATGGAACGCATTATCAATCTTAGGATGCAGTGGTACCTTGGAAAGTAAAAACCTGATGGTATCACAGCAAGCAGGTTTCAGACAGTGCCACTCTACTGAAGATCAGGCAAATTACCTCTCCCAAGAGATTGAGGATGCCTTCCAAGATAAGAAACTGGTACTAGCAGCATGGATAGACCTCAGGAAAGCAGTTGATAAGGTCTGGAAAGAAGGGCTCCTAAAGAAATAGCGAAATTGCAGGGTTAGCTCAAGAATGTACGAATGGGTAAAAGCATACCTGCATAATAGAAGAGCCAGGGTACAATTAGATGGTCGCAAGAGCAAGAAAGTTCTACTGCATCATGGAGTCCCCCAGGGAGGAGTCCTGTCACCCACACTTTTCTTGGTTTACATCAATGACCTAGTTGCTGAACTACCACACGGGATCAAAGTGGCAATGTATGCTGACGACGTGGTGATCTGGTGCACGAAAGAATATGCAACATTGGCCACTAAATAAATACAAAGAGCTATCGATGCCCTAACCTTATGGGCAAATAGATGGTGCGTCAGCATTAACACAGATAAGTGCAGCACTATACTCTTTACCTTCTCACCAAAACAAAAGCTGGTCATATCAAGATAGATGGAGAACTTTTGAAAGAAAACAAAGAACCCACATACCTCGGAGTTACTTTTGACGATAAGCTGACATGGAAGCAGCACATAAACAAAGCAATAACAAAAGCCAGGAGGAAGTTAGATATCCTGAGAAAACTAAGTGGAATCACATAGGGAGCCAGTGGAAATATACTCAGTAAAGTTTATCAGCAAAGCATAAGACCACACCTGGAATATGGTTCAGCTGCATGGTGTCCTGCATCAAACACCACATTACAAGATCTAGATAAAGTGCAAAACCAGGCACTTAGAATAATGTTAGAAGTAGAGCCCATAGCAGAGATGCAGAAAATGTGAATAATGCAAACACTTGGCGAACGCAGAGACACAAAAGTATTAATTCAATCAGAAAAGTTTCAGTGTATGCCAAATCATCCAATGAAGGAAAGATTCCAAAATCTAACAATGGGACGACTGAAAAGAAGAAGCTTTTTCCATCAAGCTAAATGACTACGTAGACAACTTACAGACCTACCTGAAGTTGACAGCCCCTTAAGGTCTGTACCAGAACAAACCGCGTGGAGTGAAAGGCATGGAATGTCAATATACATTCAGACCCATGTGAAAGGAAAACTAATCGAGGACGAACAGAACAGTGTCCAGCGAAGAACAGTCACCCTTAGTTTCCTGGATGAGGAATATCCACACGATATATGGGTCAGAGTATACACAGATGGGTCAGCACAGAATTCTGTGAGGAATGGAGGTGCAGGTGTATATATAGAATATCCACACAAGCCTAGAGATACAATCAGAACACCGACGGGAAAATTCTGCAATAATTATGATGCAGAAATCCAGGCAATTAGTGTGGCAGCTAAAAAACTGCTGAACTCCAACTCTGGCTTACAGTCTGTGGTATTCCTGACAGATGCAAGGTCAGTGCTTCAAGCTCTCCATTCTGGAAAACTAACAGACTTGAAAAACTACTTAGCGAATGTCGTACCAGTATAGGGTAACCATGCAGTGGATACCCTCTCACTGTGGAATACCAGGAAATGAAAAAGCAGACCAACTGGCTAAGGAAGGTGCTGCTGAAGACCAACCAAATATACCAATCACCTACCATCAGAAAAAACAGATGATCAAGTCAATAAGAAAGCCACAAACACCAAAACAAGATGACTATCACATTATGAACAGATCAGAACAAGTTATAATTCTACGTCTCAGAACAGGATACAACCGACTCCGCAGTCATATGTATACGAAGTTCAAGATTGGCAATACGGCCATGTGTACATGTGGACAGGCAGCACAGAGTGCCAAACATATACTTAAAGAGTGTTATGAGCATGAAACGCTGAGTCAGACATATTGGCCAGAGGAAACAACACTGGAATCAAAGATCTATGGGACACTGTATGAACTACAAAAGACAGTGAGTTTTATTAAGGAGACAGAATTACAGATATAGACATGTTTCAAGTGAACGAAAGAAGAAGAAGAAGATACGTCTACCCACAGATTTCAAAACGTGTTTGAGAGTAGTAATATCACTTAGCAGGGAACGCAGAGAATGGTGTCCCGCAGCTGTAGAGAAAGAAGTGCAGGTTTTGGTCAGTGAGAATACCAAAGATGGGAATGTGGTTATATATACTGATGGATCTGTGATTAGACATGTTCGCAGTGCTTAAGCCTTCATGGCTCAGAGCGTAGGTAAAACGATAAGGGAGGAGAGTGGTGCCTTTGCGGTCACTACGATTAGTATGAACATGGAGACTATGGCGGTGACCAGGGCATTTGAGTGGTTATGCACACAGAAGGTAACGCAGGTCTGCATCTTGAGTGACTATATGAGTATTCTTAGGACGGCACAGGTGGGTCTCGTTCGGGAACAGTGGCATGTGGCCTTGAGAAAGGCGAGGCTGAAAGTGGTTACATTTATTTTCGTGCAGGGACGTGTGTGTATACAAGGCAATGAAAGAGCGGATCAACTGGTGGCATGCGCTATTGTGGCACAGGGTGATAGGGCAATGGATCGCCATGACGTTATGAACTCCTTAAAAGATAAACCCCCTAATGTGGATGATGGTTTCTTTTCAATGGCTAGTATTTAAGATCAGGGATTGAATTGCGGTGTTGCTAGAAGTGAACATTTTGGAGGGCGCAGAAGAATGATGGTCAACCAGCATAGGACCGGTACTGTCAGCAGAAGTTTAATGGCGGATACACTCAAGGTAAGATCGGAGCAACTATGGACATGTCCAGCTTGCAGTGATGATTATCCGACGACTAACTAACTAACTAAGCCATGTTTCTATATAACGTAGAGACGTGACCCGGTAACAGTTGTGGAAAATCATCCAGTAAAAGAGAGGATGCGTGCTTTTATTATAAACAAATTGGAAAGTGGGGAATTAGAGGCAATGGAGATGCGGTTCTATATAAGAATAATGAGAATACCATGGACTACCAGAAAAACTAATGTGAAGGTGCTGAAAGAATAAAATGAGAAACTGACTTAAATCAATAATATAAGAAAAAGAGAATCTTCTTTTTTTCAGGTCACTTCATGAGACAGGCAGGTTTGGAGAACATAGTCACAGCAGGCAATACTGAAGGCAACAGAGACAGGGCGACAATGTGATAAAATATTAGTTTGACAACTTGATAAAGCATGGAAACTACAACAAACCTGATACAAAACAACAAAACAATACTGTGGACAGAGAGCTGTGGAGAGCCATGATCGCCTACGTCAGCCAGCATGGCACATGCTGATGATTAATAATTAATGACACGATTGTGTTGGGGTAGGGATGGTGGGTTTTTATGGGAAGGAATGATACAAGAAGGATCAGAATTTGTAAGCGCATGGAATGAATGTGAATCCAAATATACTTAAACCTATATATACATACATACAGTCATGTAGACATTATATATATATATATATAAATGTATACGCACACCAAGAATTAAGAAATAACGATATAACAAAATGGACACATAGATGTGTAAAGGATACTCACACAAAATGCACAGGCATGTAAATGTATCCACATCCCTTACCACTTCTGTACATTATAACCCCACTGCTTCTCATAGTTTTCTTCTTTACACATCATCTCACCCAAAGTCCTGTCGTCATGCCCTCCCTTTTTCTCAGCTGCTTCATCTTCGTCGTCTCTGACAAGACGATGCTGATTACCAGTTTCAAGCTAATAAGTCGCTGGATTTTTTTCGCCGTCGCTTGTATCCTCAGTATATCCTGTCATCAGCAGTGCACCGTGTTCTTACTATTTCCTGTTCAGTGGTCCTCGTACCATCTATTACACATACCTCTGATCGCCCCAATACTGGCTATCACTTTTCATCCTCATAATATGCCGGCACTACGTATCCTATTACGACATTTCTCTATCCTCCAGTTAGCTCTCATCTCCAATCCTGCATTTCTCTCTCTTTTCCACTAGTCGCTTTTCGGAGGGACAGAAACCTTCGTGATCTATTAGTTCATTCTCGTCTGCGCACTTCTGCAGGCCAACTAGGAACTGTCCCTTGTCATCGAAGTTGTTTGACTTGCCCTTTTGTTATTCTCACTCCCATGCTACAGTTTCCTAAATCCCATTTTGATATTCAGGATTATTTCTCATGTTTGTCTCGTAATTTAATTTACTCTATCGTATGTAAGCGTTGTGATATGAAGTATATTGTGAGACTGGTAGACGTTTAGCTGATAGATTCGCCGAACATTTGAGAGATATCACGAATCATCGTGGCTCCCCAGTGGCTAATCATTTCAACAGCCCATCACATCATGGTAGCTCTGATGTCTCTGTAACCGGTTTGTTTCGTTGTTATACCGGTTACTGGCAACGTCAGTCTTTGGAATATCGTTTCATTTGTCATATGGGGGTCTTACAGCAACACGTCATGAACAGCAGCTACCGATTTGTTTTAGTTACCCATCTCTTCTGTATAACCTCTACTCCGGTATTGTACTGGTGGTAGTACTTGTAATTGTTTGTCTTTGTACACGTTCATGAGTAATTATTTTTGTGTTTGTCGGACCTCTATATATTTCCTTTAGGTCTTTTATTTGTTTTTGTATGTCAACATGTGATTGTTTTGTACTCTTGTCCATCAATTGTACATTAGAATGCCCTATTGTTATTGTTCAATCATTTACATATTTAGACTTTGTTTTCCTTGATGTTATTGCAGTTGTCTCTTTGATGGGTGCCCACACATGTATAGTTTTTGTGTATATGCATTTTGTTTTATATGTATTACTCAATTCATTCTATGTATCCCTACAATTACTTTGGGCCACACATTTGTATATATACATATGCATGTGTTATATCATTGCATGTTAACATCTTTATGTGAACGAACGTTTATATAAATCTATGTACATGGTTCTATGTGTGCAAATGTTCATGTTATTGGTTTTTTATGTGAGAAAGTGTTTATGTGGATGCATGTTTATATTTATGTATGTATATATTTATGTGTGTGTGTATATATATATATATATATATATATATGTGTGTGTTTGTGTGTGTGTGTGTGCTTGTTTACGTTAATGTACGTACCTCCATTCTTGTCAATATGTATACCTAGTCTGGTGAGAGACCTTTCCTATGTGTGGATACATTTACATGACTGAATTTTGTGTGGTTATCCTTCACATATCTATGTGTCCATTTTGTTATATATTTATTTCTTAGCTCTTGGTGTGTGTATACATTTCTATATATATATGTATGTATATGTATGTATATGTATGTGTGGATGTATATATATGTTTATGCCTATATTTGGTTCTACATTCATTCCATGGGCTTTCAAATGCTGATCCTTCTTGTATCTTTCCTTTCTTTTAACCCACCCACCCCACCCCCACACAACCTCGTCAATGCTCATCAATCATCATCCTGTGTCATATTGCTGGTGTAGGCGATCATGTCTCTCCACAACTCTCTATCCACAGTGTTGTGTATCAGGATTATTGTTGTTTCCATGCATTGCCAGGTTGTCAAACTAATATTTTCTCACGTTGTCGCCCCCTGTCTCTGTTGCCTTCACTATTGCCTGCTGTTACTATGTTCTTCAAACCTGCCTGTCTCATGAAGTGACCACAAAAAAAAGAAGATTGTCTTTTTCTTATATTATTAATTTAGATCAGTTTCTCGTTTGATTCTTTCAACACTTCCACATTAGTATTTCTGGCATTCCATGGTATTCTCATTATTCTTAAATAGGACCACATCCCTATTGCCTCTAATTTCCCACTTTCCAGTTTGTTTATAGTGAAAGCACGCATCTTCTCTTTTACTGAATGCTTTTCCACAACTGTTAGCGGGTCATGTTTCTACGTTATATAGAAACATGGCTTGATCAAATTCAGTGATCTATTTTGTATCGTATTGTTTAGATTATAAGTTTTAAGTCTGGCGAAAATGGTCGCATTTGGACTGACATGTTGAGAATTGTCTTGTTTAGTTTTATTGTATGTTTTTTTGCATTTAATTTTTTATATATTTTTATTCATAGGTACGGTAAGTTTTTCTAGTAAAGAGTTTAATCTATTTTGCTTTATTATTTCCCTTCTGTACTCTCTTTTTCTTTGGAGTCCCGGTAACACAATGGCGACATACACAATAATATGGTAAAATTAGTAACGGGATGCATGATTACAGGTAACAAGGAAAGGGTCTCAGGAAACGAAGGGCAGATGGCATTTCCGAGTGTATAAACATGTTCTTCACTGCTGCAAGTCAACTCACCCAGAACCGTAAGTTCTTCAGAGTGTATAAATAGAAGGCTACATCCTGGAAAGAAATTGTTATATGAATATTATATATATATATATATATATATATATATATATATATATATATATATATATATATATATATATATATATATATATATATATATATATATACATATATATATATATATGTATATATATATATATAAACAAACAACCCGCTAAGAGAATCTAACAAATTTACATAATGACGACGGTTATCCACAGTTTGAGAAGCACAGTTTTAAGACATACTTACAAATTTATATACTAACAGAACGATAATATATTACTTGTTTCACAAGTAATAAGCTCACCTACTTTCACCACTTTTCAAAGCTGGACACCTCATCAGTTCTATAGTGTATGCAAAGTCAGTTTATCGAAAGACGAAGAGTTCAAGAGACTTCCATGGTCATCTTATATTTGTACTGTGTACACGCCCAGTTAACTGAATTGTATAAAGTTATGTTACAAATATATTTTGTACACGTCATCAGTTTTGTGATAAATAAGAAAGACATTGATATCAAAGCGAGTAGATAGTTTTAGAATATTATTCAGGCAATTGACTTTAAAAACTCAGTGTAGTTAACAATAAGAAAAGACACAATTAAAACGAATGATTATCTCAAGTTGTTGCTGAGAATGTAAGATTTTCTCTGGTTCTTGTTATCGACACTGTTCATGTTATTCATATGTCTGGAGAAATTTCAAATATTGTTATTCATCTCAGACTAGTCAACGCAGGCCCGTAGATAAGAGAAAGCTTTGAGAGATTCAAACTCGCATAGCACAACTAAACATGATTTTTAGTGCTAGGAAATTGGTCAAAAGTCGGATGAAGGTGAAAGGCTAAATGCCCCCCACTTTTTTTACAATATTCTAATAAAAGATCATCACATTTCCCAACAACAAGTAGATGTGATACACAAAACATAGATCGAACATGCGAAAGGTAGATCTGACACACGAGAGATATATCTGACACGACAGGTAGATCTGACACACGAGGGATATATCTGACACGACAGGTAGATCTGACACACGAGGGATATATTTCTGACACGACAGGTAGATTTGACACACCAGGGATATATCTGACACGACAGGTAGATCTGACAACACGAGGGGTATATCTGACACGACAGGTACATTTAACACACGAGGGATATATCTGACACGCCAGGTAGATCTGACACACAAGGGATATATCTAACACGACAGGTAGATCTGACACACGAGGGATATATCGTACACGACAGGTAGATCTGACACACGACGGATATATCTGACACGACAGGTAGATCTGACACACGAGGGATATATCTGACACGCTACAGGTAGATCTGACGCCTCGAAACGCACAACTAGCCTATTTTAAATTACATATATATATATATATCCATTTGAAATTTGGATTGACGACATTAAAGATAACATGAATACATATCTAGAAAATGCCAGCCCAAGACAGAGAGTGGTTCAGAGAGTTCATTGGGAAGACAACGTTCTGGACGGAATGCGTCACATGACATATACATATTAATATATATATTAATTTGGTAGTATGTACGAACAAAAAAGTATCTATGGACATGTCGTTACGTGTTAAGTCCAGGCAATATACTTCAAGTCATGTCAGAAAAGTGGTCATTTAGCTCTCTATCCAGTCGATATAATTACACTCATGTTAGACACGATAGTGATTCAGTACATCTATTCAATACACATATAATCACGTCAGGTATAGCATTCAGTATTTCTAGTTAATACACATATAATAATGTCACGTATAACATTCAGTATGCCTAGTTAATACACATATAACCATGTCAGGTATATCATTCAATATAACTAGTCAATACACATATAATCATGTCAGGTATAGCATTCTGTATGTCTAGTCAATACACATATAATCATGTCAGACAGATCTTTCAATGTGTCTCGTCAATACTCTTATAATATTGACTGACACGTCACTCAGTATGTCTAGGGATAACACTTGTAATCATGTCAGACAGGTTACTTGAGAATGATTACCACACGCTTCTAAACTACCACCAGACAGCGCTCTCCAAAAATCATGGCTACTCAGACACAAAACCAGAAGCAGTCCTTGCAAAAGATGGATTACATTAACAAAGGAACAACAGACACAGACATATATGAAGCACACAACAAAGCCATCTGAAGAGCACCTTTATACTCGCTGTCGCTGCAAAAGACAAAGGGATACTAGCTGATTTATATATATATTCATTCATTCATTGGTACCATGCCTTCCGGCGTAGGCGATGATGTCTATCCACAGTTATCTGTTTGTTCTAACAGATGTATCAACTAGCACAAGGTGTCCCCTACACAGAACCAGTGATCACAATAAAGGGACACAAACTTAATACTTCCAATTAGTTTGTACTCGTATATCTCGGCAGCACGCTATCACAAACTGCGACAATTGATGAGATGTTACCCTGCGTATTGCTCGTGCCAGTGCTGTATGCGGGAGCCTTCGTGCCAAAATCTGGAACAGGCGTGGTCTCAGTCTGACAACGAAGTTGGACGTGTACCGCGCAGTGGTTCTACCAGGACTGCTTTATGCTGCGTCATCCTGGACTGTCTATGCGAGATACGCTCGACAGCTTAACTCTTTTCATCTTCGGTGCCTACGCAACCTCATGGGAGTACGTTGGCAGGATCGTGTACCAGATACGGAAATTCTTCACAAGTCCCGTATGCAAAGCATCCATCCAATGCTGACTAGGTCCCAACTCCGCTGGACTGGCCACATCGACCGTATGCCAGACAAGCGCCTTCCAAAGAGATTATTATATGAGGAGCTCTGCGAAGGTAAACGTTCAAGTGGAGGGCAGAAAAAGCGCGTCAAGGATCACCTAAAAAGCTCTCTCAAGCACTGCAGCATAGTCCCTAGCTCCTGGGAGAATACGGCACTTGATCGCACAGCCTGGCACACCCAGATCACTACTGGCAACACGAAATCTATAAAAGAAAGAACACTGGGGGCAATCCAAAAGCGCAAGAAACGGAAGGACGGATCCGAAAATTATCCTACCCCGAACCTTCACCACTCCTGCATGCACTGCAACAGAACTTTCCGTGAACGAATCGGACTCATCAGGCATTACCGAACTCACACACGAAATTAGTTAATTAATTACCAATTTTAATAATAATTATTATTATTCTGTTTCCCATCGCATTTAATGTTTTTCATGTCATGTTTCGCTTGCGAAGCATATACATTTAAATATAGTTTCTGATGATTCTGCATCATTGTAGGCTATCAAGCCATCCAACATTGTCTCACGTTGTCTTCCTATGTCTCTCTTACACTTGGTCTTTCCAATTGTTACGATGTTCTCTAGCCCACCTCTTCTCATGACATGACCCAGGAATTGTGATTGTCGTCTTCTAATACAGTTAATAAGTTCTCTATTTGAGTTGAGCAGTTGTAGAATTATAGCATTACTCTTTTTAGCTGTCCATGATATTTTCAACATTCTTCTATAAAACCATATCTCTGTGGCCTCCAGTGTTTTCTTACAATATTGTCAATTGTACATGCTTCACTACCATATAACAGTATGGGTTCTATGCAACATTTTACTATGCTCTATCTTACTTCTATTGATAATGAATTATTACACACGATGTTCTGAAATGCTGCTTTTGCCATTGCTGTTCGACCTTTTATCTCATATCTCAGGTTATTCACATTATACCTACCAACAACTATTCCTAGCATATTTTCTATAGATCTAAAAATCATTTCACTGTATAAGGTAAACAGATCAGGTGATAGCACACACTTTTTTCCGACTTCTTGTCTTATTGGATGAAATTTCCTATTTGTTTCTTGATTTTTATTGCTGTTGTTTGTTGCCAATATATGTTCTCTATTATTCTAAATGGCTTTACTATCAACGTTGATATCCTTTAACAGCATGATGACTTCCTTACGTTTCACTTTGTCAAATGCTTTCGTATAGTCTATAAAGCACAAACATAGATCTGTCTTCACTTCAATTGATCTTTCTATCAACATTCTAATGATATAGATTGCATTAGTTGTTCCTTTTCCTTTACAAAACCGCTTTTTATTCTTCGCCGACTTCTGGCCTTAGTTTCCTTCTTACTCTCCTCATGATGATTCTAAGTAAAATATTAATACACATAAAATCATAATACACATTCAACTTATGGTGCGATGGTCATCTCATTTAATAGCTCTCGATTGTATTTAGGTAATGTTATGAATATGGATTTTAATAAATCGCCTAGTAAATAACAGTGTTGTAATTATCATTCAATAGCTTTGTTATAACTTCTGTGCCAAAATCACCTATTGCATCAATCTCTTCTATTGTTACATTATCCAGGTGACTTTTCATTTTTCATTTGTTGTATTGTTAGTTCTACCTCCGATTTTAGAATAGGTGGACCTTCATATGTATTCTGACATGTTGGGTTAGGTATATTGTCATTGTATTGTTCTTTAATATATTCTGTTCATTTTTGCATTAAAGTTTCTTGTCCCATTAAAACTGATCCGTCCTTAGATTTCATACAACCTATGGATGCTGTTAATCTTTTGTCAATAAGTACATTTCTCCTTCTGTGCATATTTTTCATGTCAATTTTGTGCTCATGTTCTATTTCTTGACAGCTTAGATTTAACCACTTTTCTTTTGCCTCTAGACATTTGTTCTCTATTTTTTATGAATTTGTGTATATGTCTCTTTATCTTGTTTGTTTTCTTTTTTTTCTATCATCTCTAGTATTTCATCCGTCATCCATTTTTTCTTCGTTTTTGGCTTGATCTTTAGTATTAGCTCTGAAGAAGTTTGTTGTAGTGATTCATTTAATATAAGCCACTTTTCGTCAATACTCTGGATTTTCTTGATGGTGTTATATTTATTTTGTATTGCGATGTTATATTTTTAATTTAGCTCTTTGTCAGCTTGGAGTTTCATTCAATCCAATCTCATATGTCTAGTAGATATCTCAATTTACCTATTACCGGTACATGGTCGCAATTACAGTCATCCCCTGGTCGTGTCTTGACGGAGATCAGACTGTTTCTAAATCTACTTCCTATCAATATGTAATCTATTTGTTTACACATTTTATCTCTTAGGCTCTTCCAAGTTCACAGACGTCTGTGATGTTGCTTAAACCACGTGTTACCTTTTATCATATTATTAGTTTGAGTCCAGTCTACCAGTATATCTCCTATTTCGTTTCTGTCACCGGGTCCATAATTATCTAGCTCATTGTTTTTCCATACCCACTTTTGCATTTAAGTCCCCCATGAATATTTTTATTCCTTCTGATTTACATTGCTTCATGGTCAGGTTAATTTCTTCATAAAATTGTTCTATACTTAATTCTGTGATGTTAGCTGTTGGATCATACACCTGAATAAAATTGATGTCCATTGGATTACTATTTAATCTTACAAGTAGAACTCTATCTGAAATAGCTTGGTATCCTATCAATGATCTAGCATTGGTTTTGTATAATATTATCCCTACCCCTCTTTTGTGTTTACTGCCGCCTGAATATATTATTTTATGTTTTATAGAAAGAAAATCTCCAGCACCAGGTGGGTCTCGTCTCACATAAGCCAAGAATACGTATTTGCATTCGCTTCATTTCTTTCATTATGTTTTCAATATATATATATATATCACACCAACAATTGAATATAATATATGTATATTGATATACAAGACACACGCTACAATTGACTATAGATATCCAATAATTGGCTAAAATATTGGAACATCCATCTTTGAGATAGATGCAACAATTGACTAACGTATGTGTACATGTGTACACCAGATATATCCAACAATTAACTATATTATGTGTATTAGCCAAATTCGTGAGGTATACAAAATGTGGTTCTTCAAGCACTACAATCATTTTACCAAGCACAGACCATTAGAACGTCGTGCTGCACAGACAATGAAGACTTCGTACTGTAATGATCATACATAGCGCATAAAGAGACACATTCTTGCAGCGTTCGTAACAATTCTGAATAGTTGTCTGTCTGTATCTAAAGGCACATACTCATAATGTCTTGTAAATATAGACGTTAGATATTGCGGCCTATATCGCTCATTTTCTTGATTCAATTTACTAGGTAACTTGCTGTATGATGTTCGGATCAGGTTCAGAACTTGTCTTCCTGAATCAGTGTTTCTCAAGTAAATCCTGACATGCTTCTGTCGAACATAGTGCAAGCAAACAGTTGGGGGTGGGAAGTGTAGAACAATTTCCTAGTTGTTGACAAGGTGGAGGGGGGATTGTGACATAAGTTGACGTCAACAATACCGTTTTTATACACCAATTAAATTTTGTGAATATAAGAAATATTTTTTTTTAAATCATGTTGCTTTTTTCTGCCAAACCATTTTTTTCATGGGAGGGGTCCACTATTCGACATAATTATACAGGATTGGGGCGGGGGTCTTTTTATTCTTGACATGCTCTGTATAAGCTTTGTATATGTTATGTACATGCTCTGTGCTTGCTCTGTATATGCTCTGTACATGCTCTGTACATGCTGAGCATATGGTATGTACATGCTCTGTACATGTTATGTATATGCTATGTACATGTTATGTACATGCTCTGTACATGTTATGTACATGCTCTGTTTATGCTCTGTACATGCTCTGTACAGTGGGTGGGAGCGAACACAAACATTGACAAAAATGTGTTATCGTAATTTATGAACATCCCCTATCATTCTAATAATAATAATATTCATTTACTCAGAATAAATATAGTTGGTCACTACAATATGAGAACCGCTGCGATAAGATAATTAACATATTTGAAGTGATGCAGTAAAGCAACTACTCTCTAGCATTACATTTTATTCTGAGCTATTTACAAAACACGTGACATGTTTCTCAAACGTCATTCTTATATATAAAATCCTGCAGTGGTGTTGCTTGTGACTTTATTTCAGATTACTCAATTTAATGAATATATCTTAGATTCGATACATTGCTACGTTCACAGTCACACACATAATTAACAGTTATCAAACATCATGTTTGTGTTAATGTTATACTTCATATGTTTCATAACAACTCCCGCAACAGACGGTAAGTAGAGCTTGGTTTAATATATTTGAAGAATAATTGTTATATTGACACTAGAATAGGCTGGACATACCAGATCGAGTACCAGATCGAGTACCAGATTGTATAATGATGATGTTCTTCCTTAAACATTTGTTGTTGTTGTCTATTTTGGTTTCTGAGTTCGTAGATACCCGATGAGTTCGATTCGTTCCCGGAAAATTCTATTGAACTGCATCCAGTAGTGCTGATAGTTCGAGGTAGGAAAGTTTTCGAATTTGCCCTTTCGCTCCTTGCACTTGTAGATTGCCCGCAGTGTTCTTTCTTTTTCAAATTTAGTGATGTAAGCAGTGATCTGGGTGTATCAAGCTGATCAATCAAGTGCCGTAGTCTCCCAGGAGCTATGTTCAATGCTGCAGTGATTGAGATAGTTTTTTTTGGGTAATCCTTGAAGCGTTTTTTCTGCCCAATGCTTGAACGTTTACCTTCGTACATCTCCCCATATCTTCTTTTTCTTCTGCGTTCGTTCTCAAACTCCTACAGATTAGCAGGATGTAGTCCGGAGAACGGGATGTGTTGTGTCATGGTTTACATCATTGCTGCGATGTCTGTGGACAAAATTTTCGGCTGAATAATTCATATGTCATAAGGATAAGTATATGTCTATCAGCTGTTGAACAAATAAATTCTTAAACCGTTGTATAAATTATATTCATGTATAATTATACCAGATAATTATTATAATATATTCACCGCATGTTGAAAGTTTTACTATTGATCTATCAGGACAGTAATTATGCAAACATAAATTCCTAATTATTGGTAAACAATAAAGTGAAGGTTTGTTTTGTTTAAACCACATAGAACTGTATCTCTATAGCTACATTTTCCATTGTGGTATAACATTAATTTCCATTTTCCATTGTGGTGTAACATTAATTTACATTTTCCATTGTGGTGTAACATTAAGTTACATTTTAGCATTGTGGTATAACGTTAATTTCCATTTTCCATTGTGGTATAACATTAATTTCCATTTTCCATTA